>CANXYI010379793.1:0-10778 GCA_948208565.1 Hura crepitans | reverse complement strand
TAAAGCTTTTACTTCAAACAAGAATTATACATAGTGAGGTGCTTGGGTATGGCATGACATATTTGAAGATAAGGTAGTAATCAACAAAGGATTCACTACCCTAGATTATAGTGGAGAGTTTATCTCATAGTTTTGATGAGTAATCTTTATTTAGGAATCTTTGCCCAAAGTAAGATGCCATGTGTGAATGGAATTCACAAAGGGCATTTTTGGAATAAAGGTGAAATTATTAGAATAATATGTCTAAGGCTTAATTAGACATACTTAGTTAAGCTTTGAGTTGACATAAATCCGCACTCTAAACTAGATGGGATAAAAGATGGTGAAAAGAGTTTATTGCATCGTAATTGTATATGGAAGGGTTAAATGAAACCACTTGACTTTCTAGCACTTGGGTAGTTATGATACATGGATAGATGCCTCTTTTGACTTGTATACAAGTGATATATCAATTAGTAAATTGATATCAATTCAATAAGATTGAATCTATAGAGTTCTAGTTGGACTATGACTCTAATTCACTGTATACTACCAAGCTGTTCTGGAAACCCATAAGGTCACACACATAAAAGGAGTTTGAGGAAGATTTAATGGGATTGAATGTTCTAATGATATGAGATATCATTGGAAGATTAATTAAGAAGAAGAAATGAGCAAATGGGCTTGGGGCTCACTTGCAAATGAAAAGTCTAGAAAATGAGGGTTTTTAGACTTAGGCCTTATTGAGTCTAAATTTTAATTTTTCTTTTATCTAATTTTTTTATAAGCTTTTAAAATGTTTAAAAGGCATTAAATTAGAGTAATTATTAATCCAAATAGGGCCTAGGAGTGCCACATAGGATTAATGAAAGTGTAGCCAAAGTAGATTGCACATAAGCCCATTAAAAAGCTTATGCACATAGGATAAAATAAGGCCCAATTGACAGGTCCATTCTAGTCCAATTTAGGGCATACTTTAAGTGTTAAAATCTGACCTAAATAGGTTTTATTTATGATATAAATATTCTTTATTGTAGTAGCAACCATGGGCACATTTTCTATAGCAGAAATTGCTGAATAAAATAATTAAAAACACACTATTTTTTCTTCTCCCTTCATCTGCTTAAAAATCCTACTAACACCTGGATTTTCAAGTTGCTCTCTTTTAAGAACTTCTTGTGTGGATTACTTTAGAGGTGTTCCCAACTAAGGATCACTATGGTTTGTGGCAACCTAGTAAGAAGTGCAAAAGAAAAAGAAAGCTGAATGTTGGAATCGCATAGAGAATTTACGGTAAATTCTTATTATGTGATTTTATCATATATAAAATTTTTGTTTTTCAATTTTTTAATGTTCCAACCTTTGCTAGGGTCCTATGGATGTCTTATTTCTACTATGCATGAGTCTATGGAAACCAACATAAAATGTTAGGATAATGAAAAGAGATGTGATGGTATCTAAATAGAGTGGAAAAGTCATGAGAAATGATATGGGATTAAGGCATACAATAGCACAAATGAGTTGGACAATTAACTAAATAGGTTGACTGGTCAACTAAGGAATTAGTAGATACTAGTGGCTTTAGTCCGTATAGATCTGAGACAACTTTTATCCGGTCCGATTGTCGTACCCAACTAAGGAGTGTGCACACAAACGAGTTATCCAAAGTTAATAACTCTTAACCATTATCCTTATATTTAAAAATGTATTTTAGTCACAAATATAACTTAGAAAAATATGAGTTATCAATTTTTTAAAACATTGTAATACTCGTAAGTCAAGGCTCTATGAACAATACAACTGAGGTTGAAAAGTGTTTTTGGAGTGCCGAGTCACCTTCACAACGCTTGAGGTAGGGGATACTAGTTATGAAACTTTAAGGGGCTATAAAATTATGAAATTGACTTAATTTAAAGATTTAGTAGAACCAATAAATTATTTTAGGCTGTAATCTAGTGGGTTATAGGCTTAAATTGAGACGGCTTAGGAATGACCCAAGATGTGCCCAGACAAACCAAAAATGCCATACCTTAAAGTATAAAAATTCCCTTGAGTCTATTGGAGAAAGAATTTTTTAATTTGGAGGTTGTTTGCAAATTTTCTAAATTTTAAGATTTTACACATAAATCGAGGTAGTTGGATTACTATCCTATCAGTGAAATTTGGCCATGAAATTTTATAAGGCTTTAAATAAGACCAATTGAGGATTTTTAAAATAAACATGATTTTTGGAGGTCTAAGTGATTTTTTAAAATTCTCCAAACTTTTTACTAAAATTAAGCTTTTTCGGGTTGTTTGGGAGGTATGTGAACCCCCCTGTGCCACCTCAGCCACAATAACAGGCGTAAGGTGACACCTAGGTGTCCACTTAGCCACATCCACTCACCTCTCCTTTTTTCTCCTTCCTTTCTTCCCTTTGCTATTTGACACCATCTTTAGCTTCTCCCCTCTATTTTCATAGCATTAAGCAAGATTTTTCTATGTCTATTGTCACTAAAAATCATCTTAATGCATTATAAATTGACTTGTGAAGGTGTTGGAAGCCATGGAAGCCCTTAGAGTGCAAGAAAATTCAAGGAAGCCAAGGTGTGCATTAAAGGGTGCTACAAGAGCAACTTCTTTTGTGTAAGTAATTCCACCCTTTTTTAATTTATTTCCTAGGGGAATTGATAATTCTAAGAGCACCTATGTGATTGGAATTTTATTTGGACATGTGTGTGAATTTTGGTGAATTTTTGAAGGGTAATGGATATGTATGGAAGCTTAGGGGGAAAGTGAGGAATTGGTGACTTCCTTTAAGCTTGAAATGTGTAATTCAACTCTTTAGATTAGGAGTTAAGTAATTTTAAGCCATTTGAACCACGATTGATGGATATTAAATGTATTAGGCTAGGAATCCTTATATGAAAATGGTGCAAATTATGGATAATGTGTGTGACTTTGGTCTTCTATTGATATATTTAGGCTAATGTTATGTATAAGGCATGATTAGGATACTGAATTAAGAAAAGAAATGTATGGAAGAGTGATTTTCCTATTTGGTCGAGAGTTATGTGTGCGGTGTGTGTGGTGTTCATGCCTTGTAATGGTGTTATGGCATGATAACTAAGGTATATAACTTGAAAGATGCTTAGAATATATGTGTAGGTAGTGCAAATTATGAGTTTTGGTATATGTCTTCTTATGGCTGAGAAGTCCTTTAATAAGTATGTTAGGTTGATGGCATGTGTACATGGCTTATAGAATGATTCTTATCTTGCCATTGATGGCATGTGAGGTGTACATAGAGAACTTGGTAAACTAAGGCTTGTATGTGGGTGTATGTAATGTGGCCGAGGCATGTTTATAGTATAGGTTGGCCTAGTTTGCATGGTAAAGGCTTCATATGTGTATAGGCATGCTTGTGTGATGTTTAAGTGTGTATAAATATGCTTAAATGTGATAAATAACATGTATAAGGCAATTTAAGACTTATGCCTAAGAGCTTTATAAGGTAAGTTGGCATGAAAATGAGGTATGGCCTTTAGCACTTATGTGTGTAATGGCATGACATGTGTGGTATTATGTATATGGTATGATTTAGGTTAATATGTATGCTTAGTATGAAATGAAATGGATAACATGTGAGACACTTGTAAAGGATGGAAAAAGGGTTGAAAAGTCAACTTAAAATTAGCTTAAAATGGCATGAAAATGGCTTTGAAAATGGACTAGTTTTAGCTATAAAAATGTACCTTAAAGTGACCTAATATGTAATGTTTATGTAAGTTGGCATGTAAGCCATTTGTATGGCAAATGGATACCTTTATTTGAGGTTGGCTTTAGACATATGGAAATGCATGATCATTGATGCAAGTAGTACTAAAAGTGGACTTAAAATGAACTTAAAATGGTCATCGCAATTAGGAAAAATGACCTATAACTGTCTCATAAAAGCAAGACTTTGGGGTGAATAAATGAACCAAAATAATGGGCTAGACTTATTCTATACATTTTAATTTATGCCTTCAGAAATAAGTCAAAATGTGACAAAATTTTACCTGTAATTGCCAGGTAGGGCTAAAAATGACTGTAACTATCTAAGTCAAAAATCGATTGTTTGATAAAAATTTTATCTATCTATTTTTCAATTAATAATATTATAAAATGATGATCAATAAAGAAATAAACTTAAAATAAAGTTAGATGGCCCATTAGTTAGACACCCATTTGATGGGTTGACCGATCAACTTAGGGATTAGTAACTGTTAGAATCTTTGGTTATCAAACTAGGGTCGGTGTAGTGGCTGAGGTTCATAATTAAGCCACTACACTAGTCCACAGGGCAGACACTCTTTTTCATTTTTTGGATATTAAACTATGTCGGTGCAATGACAAAGGTCCTTAGAAAGGCCACTGCACTAGTATGCTAGGTAGACCCGAAGGAAATATTTGACTTGATTAGTACCCTTAAGAGGTCTATGGACTGATCCCTATGCATAATTACTCATTATCTTTACTCCTTTGGAGGTTCCTATAAACTGATCTCTATAGGCTATATCAGGTTGGTGTAGCAGTCATGGTCCAAAATGTGGACAACTGTACATTTTTCAGTTCCCTCTTGGTCCAGTGTTTGTAAGTGTCATTTATTTAGTCAAGCATATGAAAAGGACATAAAATAGTGGAAAATGTTAATTCAAATTACTGTATGGTATTTTTTTGACAATGAATTTTAATAAATACATCATAATGGCATTTTGGTAATTTTGAACAAATATGACATATCATCTATATGATATCAATCATCTGGCATGTTGCTCACACACTACACCTAGACTATTATTTATATTTGCATGTGTGTATTAATGCATATTTTTGGTTTAGATTTACTTACTGAGTTTTATACTCAGCATACATGTGTTGTGGTGCACAGGTAATAAGGATTGGTGATCGTGTAGTCTAGCTATATAATAGTTGAAGGGTAAAGGAAGTTGTTTCTCTTTCTAATAGTGGCACTGATGTAATATCCTATAGGTTTGGGTTAGCATGCTTAGAAACTGCTATGTTTATATTTATAACTTGAATGTGATGTATATAAGCAAGTGTCGTGTTTATTTGGTTTGTGTGTGGTTTGATAATTATGGACCTGAGGCCCTATGTGTCTGATGATGATATGTGTCTGATGTTTGCTGATGATTGAGTAGGGGACTAGAAGGGTCCAAATGGAGGTTATGGGTTTTTTTTTCTTATAGAAGTGTTTTTATCAGGTGGGAAAAAATTTTGGTATTTCACTCAGGTAGCCATTATGCTTCCTAATTTTTTATGACCAATAAAGTGTCTGTATATGCTTTGTCTGAGTCTATCAGACCATGTAGGAATGTGATTAAGGATTAGACTTAACATATAGGCAATATCTGATAGAGTTTTAGAATAGTCATAAGTGTTAATGAGTGTTCTCTTGGAGCAATCCTAAGATGGGTGACCGTCGAGAAGTGCATCAATTATCAAGTTTCTTCAAGAATCTAGTAGGGGGTGTCACAAACATAGTTACAATTCCTTTTTGGAATCTTTGTGTTGAAAATCTGATAGCATAACAGCTATACCGGGACACTATCCTAAAATGAATAGTAACATGCACAATAAAACAACACTTCTATAATCATTTTCAATTCTTTTCCCAACTTCTGTGATCCTTTTATCACTCCAACATCACATAACAACACAACATGACAATCTGAATGATAAAAAGAGATATCATACAACATAAACAATTTAAAATCATCTTTAGAACACTTTATAGACAATAAAAATCAAAATGATTACATCAAATATTGTTTAAGCCCATTTCCCCTTATATACATCACATGGGTGCTTTTCCTATACACCATATAATTTTAGATACAAAAACCCAAAATAATACCAAAAGAAGCAATCTTCTTTTGATAGTCTTGAAGTCTTAAGGCTTATGCTCAAATTGTCTCTTTACCTATGCATCTATACATATCATGCAAGTATATATATTTGTAATAGTGTGATGAAAATTATATGCTCTTGAACTGTGCTAATAATGGTTGATATCAAGATTAGTTGATTATGTTGAGAGGATCAAATACATTTAGAGTTGGAGATTGATTAGCATGTATATATAAAAGTGCATTTTCTGTAGGTTATTATTTAGGTTATGTCTTTAAACAACTATTATGGTATGGAATTTTTGACACAAAAAATTCAACTACGTGAGTTATGACTTTGGTTAGCCTAAATGATAAATAAATCGGGTATGGTTATGTGATATGGTTGTGTGCCATTCTCAATCTAATTCCAACAATCAGATTAGGTAAAGGGTGTCAAAATGGAGGTAGAAGAATTTGAAGTGTAGAAGATGAGTAAAAGGAATTAGAGAGAGATTAAAAATAATTAGAAAGATATTATAAGGTTTAAAGCTTGTTAAGAGGTAAGTGTATTCTAACACATTTATATGTAAATATGTAAATTATGATTTTACTTATATTAGATAGGTTATTATGAGCAATAGGTTAGATTGTTATTCATGCTTAAAATTATGTGATTTAAGAGGAGAAAATCTTGAAAAGAAAGCATGTAGCCTTGAATGACCTTTAGGCCGAAACATATATGTAGTTGAATAGGAGAGAGATTATGGTATTTATGCAGAATTATATGTTTATTGACATAAAAGTATTAGTAGCAAAGTGGCTAAATGTTATAGAAGTAAAGATATAACATTTGTATAAATTCCATTATGAATTACAAAAATGTATGTGAGTGTAATGTCAAATGATATGGCTTAGGAGAGTAAAAGCATAAATAAATAAATATTAGTAACTTTAAGCGTAATATGAAAATAAGTTGAAGAATCAGATATTTTATATAAAAATTATATGATGACTAAAAATTTTAAAGGATTAATCAACATTAAATATGTTTAAATGATTATAAGAAATTAGCGCATTAAAAGTTATTTAACAAGAAAATAATGTTAGAAACTATACAAGCATATTGAAATAAATATATGACTAGTTGAGAATGTTATATGAGAAATAAAAGAAAGATGTGTATAACTTGGATTAAAAGTTTAATTACATGAGTAATGAAGATATGTAAATATGTGTATAAATTAAGAAACTCTTATTAAAAAGAGAATCAAAGAAAGTTTAAGAGAAATTAAATTAATAAAAGAACATATAAACATTAATAATAAAATTAATTTTATATTAATTATGGAAAAAGATAAAAATTAAATAAGTCAATAGAATTACTATTTATACGTATTATTACAAGGGTGTAATTTAATATATGATTAAAGAATGTAATAAAAAAATGTGAGAATGATAATGAGTTTAAACAAATGAAATGATCAAAATAAATGTCAATAGTTTAATGTATAAGATAAAATGTTTAAAATGGCATAGCATTAAAATAAAGGGACTATAAGAAAATATAAATGATATAAGGAAAGAAATGTATATGTAATATAAGAAATATCATTATAGTAAGAGGGGTCATATGATAAGAATATAAGGATCAAAGGAGAAAATATTGATACATGGAATAAGAAAAGCTCTTTAAAATTATTTATTGTTAAATAAGTATATGATAAAAAAATTCTAAGTTCATTGCAAGGGAAATATTTATTGGAATTATGAGTGAATAAGTTGATGTGTAACAAAATGGTGACATAAGTGAAAGTAAAGTTAAGAGTTTATATAGAAGGAATAAAAAGGGATTGAATAGGAGGAAATAAATAATAATTTAATAAATCTACAAGTGCAAGCTAAAAAGGAACAAATATACACATATATGTAACAAAAAAGGATTAGACAAAATTCATAAAAAGAATTAATGAGAAAATATAGAAATAAAAGTATAAGTTGTGATAAGAATAATAATATATGTAAATAATAATACACGATAAATTACCAAAAGGCTTATGAGAAATATTTCAAAGGAATAAATAAATAAATGGATATAGTAATAATATGATTGGTTACATGCATACAGGAGATATTAAATCATAAATATGTATGCGTAAATGAAAGAAAGACTGAACTGGTAAATATAATTATCAAGATACCTTGACAATTATGAATTATGATAGGTTAATCGGTCAACTAGGAAATTCTTGTAATGCCTAAGAGTTTTGGTCTTATGAAAAGTACTTCTCAAGGTATGAATGATGTTTTTTGAGTATTCAAGGCACTGTGATGTGATTGAGGGGAAGTAATAGTCATAAAACTTGGATGGGCAAATTAATGATGAAAATGAAATAATTAATGCTTTTAGCAGAACTAATAAATTATTTCATGCTAAAATCTAGGGAATAGTGACTTTAGTTAGCATCGTGCTAGGAGAGGCTCAAGATATGCCTGGATGGATGTAAAAATAGCATACCTTAAATGTCAAAAATTCTAAATAATTTAATGGTGAAGGAATTAGAATTTTTTGAGGTTGATTGATATTTAATTGTAATTTCTTAATTATACAAGTGAAAAGTTAACCTAGTTCCCTTTTGAGTTTTAACACAATATTTTAGATGTCCCCTAATTGAGATTTAAGGGAATTTTTGGCATTGAAAGTATGAATTTTAGAGGCCTTGAACATTAAATTGGAAATTTTGAAGCATTAAACATAAATGGCATTAATGGGACCGTCGAATTGACATTTGGTACTATTAGGACTATCTATGATCATAACATATATGGTAGCATGTGTGCCACTCTCACACGTGTGAGAGTTGTCTTCCACCTCCCTTTTCCCAAAAGATATTGACGCCATTTCCATTAGGGTTCCACCATTTTTTTTTCTTCATTTCTTCCAGAATTTCAAGCAAATTCCACAAACTTACACATCAAACATTACCTCTATAGTCTCTAGAATCCAATTCTACTGATAGAAATCAAGAAAAATGCTTGTTTGAGGAGATTTGAGCACTTGGTCAATAATGCCCTTTTTAAGAGTAAGTGATTTCTTTCAAGGTTTCAAATTTTATCTAGGTAGTATTAGGTGTGTAGATCATGTCTATGTAATTAGTTTTCAATTTGGATATATGTAAAATTTTTTTATGAATTTTTAAAGCTAAAAATTTAATATATCCATAGACAAAGGGAAGGATTTATTAGAGGAAGGAAAAGACAAGCATTGAGGCATAGATTTGGAGTGCATTGAAGCTTATTGTAAGTGACTTTAATGTAATATGCATTATATATTGATCTTTTCTTACATATGTGTATGTGAATGTGTGTATGGAATGGTTACATAAAGTGTGTGTGTATGTGTTTCTATGTGGTAAATGTGCATGTATAGTAGGTGATTATAACAAGCATGAATGTACAAAGGAAATATGAAATTATAATCTGTGTGTAGGTAAAATGAGTGTGGTTGAATGGCAGGTCAAAGGTGAATATATGTGTACATGTACAATTGAATTGTACATGTGACATGAATGAAGTAACCATTAAGTGAAAAGCATGATTATGTTGAGAAATGGATGAAAAATTAGGTTATGGGTGATGGCATGAAATGGATGAATGGTATATGGCTTGTCTATATGGTATGTGTTCACAAAGCTAAAGGTAATTGAAGTGGTTATGAACTTAAAAGTGTATAACTATCATAGGTAAATTAAGGTATAAGTGGAAATTGATGTAAATGAGTAAAATAGTGGTGTATCATTATAGTAAGATATGGCAAAAACATGATGAGTATTTGACTTAAACCTAAGTGACTAGATTTAAAGGAATGATGATAAAAAAAATGGTCAATTAAAGTGTGGCAAGGTAATGAGAATAGTTATACGAGAATGGTCACATGGAATGACAAGGAAGATATGTCTAAAGAAATGAAGAATAATGGTTTAATGGGTATAAGCACATGTACCCTTAAGTGACACAGTATTGATGATAAAATAAGTAAGATAGAAATGAATATAATTGCATTAAATGAGTAATTTGGATAATAATTGGAGTAGCCCACATTTGTTAGACCACCTAATGGATAGGTTGGCTAGTCAATTAGAGAGTAAAAGCTGTTAGTGGCTTTGGTCCATGTGAATTATCACTGGTTTGTATGGCATAGTGGGTGTAACCACTAAGGTTCTAGATGTGAACCTTACATACCTTAGGTATTGGGAGGTACACATAGGCTGATCTCTACAACCCGTATTGTTTGGGATATTAGAAGGTTTGTTTGGGCTAATCCCTACTATCGACTGATGCTAAGACTTAGGATAATAGGAGATTCCTTTAGACTAATCTTTGCTATCCCTTTTGTTGGGTAGGACTAATCCCTGCCACTTTGATATTAGGTGGTTCTAATGAATTAGTCCCTATTAGCTAGTGGGCATAGGCAGGTGCAGTTATCGACGTCCAAAATGTGGGCCACTACATAAGTTGGATCCCATTATCTAGTGTTTTAAAGCATTATCTCTCGAGCATGGAACTAGGGAATAAACAAAGGCAAATGAATATAATATTGTAATCATAGATATATGTCTTAATTAGAATGAGTAATAATAAGAGAAAAAAAAAATTAGAGGCCTTGAATCAAAATGCATTACAACATACAGTGAATTAAACATAATATTAGTTAGCTAGCTTAGGCTTATAACTGGTAACTTATAACAGGAATGCCAAATGAGGCAAACATGTATGGCTATGAGATTTGCATAATGTATTCTCTATGTGTGCTTGATACAATCCATATTACATTAAATTCACCATTGAGTGCATACTCAGCATGTCTTTGTTTTTTTATATGTAGTAAGAGACAACATATTATAGTTTAGCCTTAATAGATAGTGTAGC
>CANXYI010379784.1:0-10851 GCA_948208565.1 Hura crepitans | reverse complement strand
CAAAAAATTCTAAGCCTAATTAGGATAGAATTAATCATAGCCTAATTAGGATAAGATAAGATTTACAACTAAAGGATAAAGATAAGATTTACAAAATAAAGGATAAAGATAGAATTACAGCTAGCTATCCAAATTTAACTTAGTCAACAGTTAGAAATGCCAAACTTGGCTTTTTTTTCTGAGAATGTATGTGAATTACATTGCAATCCATTTTTGGATAAAATGGTACTGTAAGCGCTTATTTTTATTCACCTTTTAGTTAGTAAAAAGACACTTGCTTGAGGACAACTTATAAATACCTACTAATAAATTCAAAAAACTAGCATATAACTCGTGCACCATATAATGCAGGTATTTTTTACTTTTTTCATTAACCAAATTGTTCACAAGAAACTTTGCTCCTTTCTAACACTTCTACTTATTTAAATGCAATCGCTCATTGACTAAGACATTGATCACACCCATGAAATTCTTATCATAAAGGCTTAATATATAAATTGAGACACTCCAACTTATACACTTGCAAAGTCAGCCCATGTACTTAAACTTCCCCAATTTAACATCTCTACTTGCTAAAATCATATATAACAAACGCATTTCACACCTAAAAAAGTTTTTTATGATCAAAATGGCTGTTATGAATAAAGTGCGTGTAAATTACGCATTTTAAGGAGTCTAGATGCATTTAAAAAAGGTGAAAAGTTAAGGTTCCCACTATTAATAGCCAACAATTGGCTATTAATTTCACTTATTTCCACCTCTTTATATGCACGATTCAAATGTCTTTCAGCCATGTAAACCATTGCGATAGTAAATAGTACATGTTTAAAATATAGGGGCTGGCTTTGCAAAATGTGCAAGTCGAAGTGACAAATTATATATAAGCCTATAGTAGAAGGAAAACATGCTACATGCTGACTTCAACATTATAATTTGAAAACCCATAATTGTCAAGCATTTGGAAGACAAGAAAGTTGCCTTCATAGTTTGAAATCATAGAGTGCAATGCACCCAAGCAATATTAATTTCACTTCTTTCCAACTACTTTCACACTCTTTAAACGCGTGTTTCACATGCCTTTTAACCATATCAACCATTTTGATAGTAAATAGAAGTGCTAAACTGGAAAAAGTTTATAGCAGCTGATTTTGCAAAAATATACAAGTTGAAGTGTCAATTTATATATTAAGCCTATAAGAAAAGGAAAACATGCTGACTTCAACATTATAATATGACAACTGTCGAGCATTTGGAAGACAAGAAAGTTGCCCGAAAATGTTTAAAATCATAGGTGCAATGCACCCAAGCAATATAGAGAAACGAAAGATGAATAGCAGTAATTTCCCCCTACTACTGACCGAGATAAGTAAGATCAACAAAACTCTTAAGAATAGTTTTTATGTCAAACAAGATCAATTTTCTAAAATGATCTTGCATTGGATTTCAAAGTCATTATGAACTTGTTGGATCCAACATAACCACTTTTCCTCTATGCTATATGCCATAATTTAACACTATCTAATACCATCATTATTGTACATGAAAATCAAACATAAAATATTACGGAAAAAAAAGGGAAATTAAACACACCTTAACTGATGAAGGCTTAGGATTTTTATCCTTCTTTTTCTTCTTGCACGAGAGTGGATTTGGTCCCTAGAAAATTAAGAACACAAATCTAAATGTGTAAGAATGAAGAACGTATCAAAAGGAAAGGGAAAGCATCACATGAGACCATGAACATTTTGTTCATATTAATCGAATTGATGTTAGAAAATTAAACTCAACTAGTTATGCTGCTGCTTTCACACCTAATTTATCAATAAGCACATCTATATACTAATCACACAAATAGGATTTTAAAGGCATATCGTGGTGGAATCAGAAATGTGCTTCTAGTGTACAACATAAACCTTAGTTTTCGATACACATTCTTCAATTCTAGACTATGAGATCATTTGCCTATATCATGGTCCAAGCCCTGCCTCTTTATTACGTTTCTTATAAGATTTCAGAAATCTGTCTGAAAAAGACCATTTTCTGAATTAAGCAACATAGCAAGATGTTACAGCTGGAGGAAGTAACATTACAGCTGGAGGCAGAATTAATGTTATTAATTAGAAGAAGATTTTTATTATTAGCAGTATTCCTACCAATGAGTACCAAGCAAGCTTTCATTGATTCATTCTTCTTTTACATTTTTTTTTAGAATTTTTGAATTCTTTATTCAATTATCACAACTTATTCAATTCTTACAATTACGACCTAATTATATTTCTTATTTTCCTATTATGACTAAATATATTTAATTTTGGAATCCAAATTTTATTTGCTGTAGGCTTTTCTATCTAATAAAACTAGTCCTATTCAAAGGACAGTACGAATATAAATAACTAAGCAGAAATTTTGTCGCATAACCCTAAGAGATTTGGGTCTCTCTCTAAGGAGTCCTAAGATTCCTGCTCTCGTAGACGAGTCTAAAGTACAAGTTCCCTTTGATGAGCTTCATTTATTGCCCGGTGCTCCAAATCACAATACAAGACCACAAAAATTGGTATTGAATCAGACACTATGAGCACTGAGTTCAGATCAATATTGCAAGAAGAATGTGTGGTACTGGAGTCTGTTAGAAGCTAGGCTTTCAAAGTTCAAAAGCTGATGGGGCAGTCCGACTCAACAGCTCACTTGAAATCACAAGAGCAATTACAGAAGATAATTTTCAGCTTAAACAAACTAGCAAACAAAAAGTGGAAGACCACTACTGATAGCAGCAATACACCACTTCCTAACCAGCCAACAAAAAGAGAAGGCATAGCATAGCATAGCAGCCACCAGAGGAGGAATCCTAGAGGTAAGCAGAGTGATGGCCCAAACTGTGAAGCTTGACTTTCTGACCTTCAAGGGGTCTAAGCATCCATTGGCCATTAATTTTGGTGTCAAATGGTCACAAACCTTGAGCTTAATACAAGAAGTTGAAATTTCACCTCAACCACCAATTGAGTTATGGGATTTCATATCCTACTCTATAAGCTTTGAGTTGGAAGGGACAGTAACCTCCATAAACAAAACAGACCTCAAGTTCACTTATTAAGGAACTAATAGAGCTCGGCAGCTAGTTGGACCAATTAATGGATGGTGCTAATAATTTATTTAAAGGGCCCACAAGAACACCACCTCTCGGCACCTGCAACCATTGCTTGAAGGAGCTTGAAGACAAGCTTAATTTTCAAGAGGGGTGTAATGTTAAAACTAGTTGCAGTAACATTACAGCTGTAGCAGAATTAATATTCATAACTAGCATAAGTTTTTTTAAGAGTAGTAGTATTCCTAATAGTTATATTTCCTATTTTCCTATTATGACTAATCTAGGAATCCAGTATTTTATTTGCAGTAGGTTTCTTAGAATAGATTTTTTACATTATTCTCTCGTTATGATAAAGCCTAATATACAGCTTTTCTATTTTTGTAATCAAACCAGTCCTATTTAAAGGATCGTATAAATAAAAATAATTAAGCCAAAAATTTATAACCTAAGAGATTTGGATTTCTCTCTAAGGAGCCCTAAGGTTCTTGATCCCTTATACAAGCTTCCTTAAACAAGCTTGATTTATTGCCTACTGTTCCAATCTACAATACCAGACCACAAGACAAAACGTCTACCACTAGGTTACAAATACCACAGGAATGTGATTAATTTGTGGGCCTTCAACTACCACAGAACTATAACCAAATCTTAACAGAAATTAGAGATTCAATGACTTCATATGGAAAAAGAAGCAAGGTTTATACCTTCGCTTTCTTTCTTTTAAATTGAGGTTTATCTTTAACATTCATATGCTTTTTTGCGTTGTGCTTCTTTTTAACAAGCTGCATCTCAGAAGTTTGATCTCCTGGATCTTCATTTTCATCCGAAGAATCTGTAGATTCCTCATTTGTCAAGAGGCTTCGGGTCCTTTTCTTTAACAATTTATATTCTCTTTCAGTGACATGTAAGCGTTCTTCTTCAGACTGTTTGACAAACTCATGCTGAAATGCAGATGGTGGCTCAAGTAAGAGGGCATTTCTCAGACCATATATAAGAGGCACGCCTGGTACCTGCAGGATAGCCAAACTTTTAGGAATAGTTAATAGCCAGGGAAGAAAAAAGAAAATCAAAAAATAAATGGTACCACAAAAATAAGATCATATACACTAACCCCTTGAAATTTCTTTCGCAATTCAAAATCCTGGGTGGCAATAAAAAAATGCTCAGGGTTATTTTCTCCAATAACGTCGATAATGCAAGCTTCAGCATTCTTAACTTTGTCATGATCACATCTGCAGAGGGAGTTGAATTTCAATACCCATCAAGGAAAATACAGAATTGTATGTTACCAAATTAACAACTAAATTCCACCAATTCACAAAAGCATGATGCAAAATCAAAAAGACAAAATCCATCATAAGAGAGTGATTGTACATCCTACCTCGCTGTCATGAGTTGATAAGCTGCCTGAAGTGATTCAGAATAGGAGTTCCCAAGTCTTTTTAGCTCTGCAAGAACACATCTAAAGAACCCAACAACAGAAACACGTATAACTTTAGATTATAATAATATCACACACCTCAGTATTATAAAAGAATAGCAGAGGCAAAAAGAAAGGCAAGAAGACCTGGTGGCGAAGAGCTTGACAGAACCAGAAAGTATATTAGACAGAGCTTTATCAGCTGATGCGATGCGATTAACTATAAGGTGATGCACAAATGTTCCATCGCAGAGAATCTTAAAAGGCTGCCTGAATCCAAAACAAGTTGTGTAGAATCTAACAGCTTTATGATGTCGTTTCTGCTTCTTCAATCTCATAATTTAATTCTGGGAAAGAAAACATCTTGCGTAAATTAATAAATAAAAGATAAGAGAAAAATCAATCCTTCGCAAGTAAAAGAACTACGCTTAACTCGGATTTCAGTAGAATTGTTTGTTTCGCTGCGGAAAAAATGAATAACGGGTTTTCCTCCTTACTAATTTAAACCTAAAGCCAAAGTTAAAATCAAACTGTAGATTAAACCAAAACCTAAAACTAGATGAAGTTGAAAAAATTTCAGAAAGCGTCTACTCACTGAAATTGTAAGCTTTGCAAGATTTGAATTGGAATAACTTTGAAGAATATGATTTTAAGAACAATAAACAGAGAACGGATGGGATGCAGAAATGAAAAAGGTACGACTGGACTACCGGCAGATGGCGTAGAGCGGAGGCGCAGTTGTTTGGTGGTGTACTTACAGTAGAGAGCTCTATCAGTCGATTCAAATTGTATACTCTCAAACAATGTTATCAGACTCGGATCAGAGGTCGAAGAGGTCGAACTGTATTTTTATTTTTTGAATAAAATTAATTATAAAAAATTTAATAATATAATATAATATAAATAATATTATATTAAATAAATTATATAAAAATAATAAAATGAGTAAATAATTAATATATATATAAATAAATTTAATAATAATAATATATTAATTTATTATATTTATATGATAAAATTTAAAAAAATATTCAATAAAATAATTAATATATTTTTATTATATTTAATATAATTTTTTAATTAAATAAATTTATTAAAATAATTGTATTTAAAATGATCTAATTATTGATCAATTAAAATATAATTAATTGAATGAATTTTATTATTAATATTTTTAAATTACTTTTAGATTATAAAAAATACTAAAAAAATTATATGACCAAAATAATGTAAATAAAAAATATAAAAAAAATTAAAATTATAATTTTTTTGGAGCAATCTGATTCCAAATCCCAATTCAACCAAAATTTTTCAATTCAATCCGATTTTTTATTTTTTTAAATTTTTATACCGAATCGAATTGGCCGTCGATTTTTGGTCGAATCGATCCGACCTTTCAATCCAGTTTTAATAACTATGCTCTCTAACTAGTAAAAGACGTCGCTTAATTTTAAATTCCATTCTTACGTAGAATATTCTTTTTTTTTCTCCTTTTCATAATTGCTCTTAAAAATCTAAAAGTAATTGAATTTTTACAATTAACTTCCATATAAGGTCCATTTTTACAATCAAGTCCTAATTTATCTTTTTTTTTTTTTGAAAATAAGACTCCGTAATTTTACATTCCAATCTTATTATTTTTTAAGAAATTATATTTTTATTATTTATTTAACTACTTTTTACAAACCGAACAAATTGATCAAATCATTATCAGATGGAGTAATTTTTATTACAAAATAGATTAGGAGAAATTTCAAATAAATTTAATTTTGTATTTATTAGATATGCTTAACATATTTTTAACTTATCGAGTTGGATTATTATTATTATTATTATTATTATTATTATTATTATTATTATTATTATTATTATTATTATTATTATCTTTTAGAAAGGCAATAAGAGATTTTATCTTTCCAGATATTTAATTAGCTTTTTCTTATTAATTTAACAAATGAATTTTAAAAATTAATTAATTTTATTTGATCATATGAGTCTTATCATTTTAATTAAAGATTATCTCCTTATATTATATGTTAGTCATGTCCTTTCAACTAAAATATTTGAAGGGAATAATCAATAAGAGCTTAAAATTGATGATACTTCTTCAAAGAAGAAGAAGAGTCAAACCCAACCCTACTAGAGTCCTAACCCAACCCTACACAAGCACACACAATAGTCCTCCTAGTCAGCAGTTAATAGCCCACAAGAAGTCCACAAAGTCAGTCATTTATTTAGTTGCTAATAGTTAAATTAGTTGCCAATTACTTAGCTAGGCACTTTTACTTTTGCTATCAATTACCAATTTATAGAATCATGTGTAGCTCATGTAGAACTCTCTAGAAGATGATCTCTTGTATAAGTATTATATACGATTGTACTTCATTTCAAGAATGAGAAGAAACTTGTTCAATCCAATTCATTTTTCTCTCAAGTTCAATATCGTATTAAAGCCTTTTTAAGCTTTCTTTCTCATGTGTGTCTTATTCATCTTCTTCTTTACGCCATCTGTTTCATTTTTCAAAACTCATTTATATTGGTTTTAAGATTCAAATAGACATAAATGCAGTGGAAAAATAAAATCTTGAAACTAGAAGAAAAGGATCAAATCATGCCAAATTAAAATGAAATAGAAGAAAAGGCATAAAGAAGACTTACTATTTCAAAATTTTCTTGCCTTTTTCTCCTTGTCGTGTTTGTAGCAATCCATACCAGATTGCCTCCAGTAGTGATCCACAAAGAATAAGGACTTCAAAAACCTTTTAAAGGACATATAAGATGCCAAAATCCCTAAGGAGGGAGGATAGCTCGAGTTTTAGAAAGAGAAAAAACTATGAGTTAACAGAGGCATGCTATGAATTTTAGCCACCAATGCCTTATTATGCCTTTAGACCAAACCTTAAACAAATTAGGCAAGTTCAATCTTTTTAAATTAAGGGTGACCAAAAATCAAACTACCCGAACTGAGGGCTTTGAGTCAAGTAGTTCAAGTTAGTTCGAGTTTAAAAAATTAGGAGATCAAATTTATGATTCCGGTTCAGGTCGGGTCGAATTGAAACCTCACCCAACTCAAACCAACATGTGCCCAACAATATCGTATTTAATCAAACGACGTCATTTTGCTACCTCTCTCACTCAGTGAAATGATATCATATCAATGAAAATTTAGAAAAAAATCAAATTTGGATTTTCGGGTTTTTCGGATTGAGGCCCAATTAATTGTGTTTTTCGATTCAAGGCTCAAACCTTAGTTCAAGTCGGTTCGAATTTAGAGTAGTAGCGAACTTCGGGTTCGGGTTATTTTGAATCGAGGCCCGACCCATGCTCACCCTTATTTTTAATCATTAAAAGAGCTAACCAAGTGGTTGGACCAAATAATTGGGCCTAGTATAATTTTTAAGTCCAATACTTTTTTATGCACAAAAGGCCAATCTTATTGGGCCCTATTGTGTAGTTTACTTGGTCTTTTCTTTTTTTTTTTTCTCTCTCTCTCTCTATTTTCAACCCTCAATGGCATCTCATACCTTTTAATATAATATCATTTTACATTAAACTCATTTTCCCTTATGTGTGACCTATTGTATTTTTGAAAATAACTTGACAGTATATAATGAATTAGAATCCTAATTAACTAGGATTCTATGATTTAAATTATTTAAATTATTATTGATTCTCAATCAATAAATTAACTTATGTATAAGTCAAAAGAGACATCTAAACATGCATTATGACTATCCAAATGCTAGAAAGTTAATAGTTTAACTTTAACCTTTCCATAAACAATTATCGTACAATAAACACTCTTCACCATACTTTATCTCATTCAGTTTCAAGCATGGACTCGGTGTCAACTCATACATGATTAAGCATGTCATATCAAGTTGTGAATATGTTAATTCTTATTCTAGGATTCTTTATTCTCAAAGTGTATCCATGAAATGCATTCATGGATACATAATACTTTAGCTAGAGATTCCTGAATAAAGAAAACCTATAAGAGGCTTAAAGATAAACTCCCTCAGTAATTTGGGGTGGTGAAACCTTTATTAACCATTCAACTATATTCGAATATCTCATGATATACCCAACATGAAGCTATGAATGCCTTATAGTGAGGAACAAGTAATAATGTTAAAGTATAGCACTTAATATACAAATAACCTTGGTGATCTTAAGTTCAAGGTTACATGCACAATCACTATGATAAGATTCAATCATTGACGTATATTAAGTAGTCGTGTGATAATCTCATAGTTAGGTCTCTAATGAACTTTTTTCCAAATAATCATCCACACATTAACTCTAAGTATCATCATGCTTATACCTTATGAGAATTACTACTTAAGCTAGTTAAAGAGTATAACATATGCTAGTCTATCTACATTAACAATATCCTATCTTGTTAGTATTATGACTGGGGAAGATTTAGGTATAAACACATTTGCATGTAATAAGAATTTCACATTATGAACTCTTCATGATTTCTTTACACTATGTTTTATACCAAGAATTGTATTATGTAGTTTAAGATATCAGTCAAATAACAGACATCTATATAGATACTGAATAATAAATGATGATTTTTATTGATAATAGATCAAATGTAAATGAAAATTTCCATATCAAGATTGTCTTTAGGGCATATATCTAACAATCTCTCACTTGCACTAGAGTTAACTACCCACGTATTTAATGCCTGTGGTATTTACATGGCAATCAAACTTCTTTTGGGATATTACCTTTGTGAAAAGATTAACAACATTCTAATTTATGGGAACTCTCTTAATATTTACATTATTCTTACCTATGATTTCCCAAATCAGATAGTAGTGTCTAATATGCTTGAACCTTTAATGAGATTGTGGTTTCTTTACTTGTGGAATGGCTTTATTGTTATCACATATATAAAGGTTTTAGATCAATAGTGCTAAATACCGTTCCTAGTTCAATAATAGACTTCTTAATTTAAACTACTTTCTTAGCTACTTCAGAAGCTGCAATGTACTTAATTTCAGTTGTTGAATTTTGTAATTATCTCCTGATTAGAACTCTTCTAGCTAACTGCAACGCCACCAAAAGTGAACACATACTCGAATCAATAAAAAAAATCTAAAATTTGCAACCATTATTTTAGACATAAAACAATAAAATGTGGTCGTAGTTTTGAAGCTGCGACAAAAAAATATAGAGACAAAAATGGTCATATTTTAGCTGGTTGTAAATTTTTGCAACTAAAATCAAAATGGTCACAAATTTTGCAACCACTTTTAATCATTGCAAAAAAATTTTATTTTTTCACAAATAGGTTTTTTAATTTGGTCATGAATAATTAAAAAGAAAATTTATACACCAAATATGTTCATTGTTTCTTGGTAGCAAAATTTAAATAATGTATTTTTATAATATTTTGATTATGTACAATTTTATATTTGATATTACAATAATAATTGCAATTTCATCGCACTATTTAATTAATAATATTTAGTCAAATTTAATTTTTATTTAGAGACAAAAATTTTGGTAGCAATTGAGTTACTATTTTAAAAAAACTAAAATATTTTATTCATATATATAAATAACAAAATTTGTTCATTAGTATATGTTAAAACAACACAAAATTAATTGACGTCCCACTTCAATAAGTAATATTTGCATACAAAAAAGAATCTGTAATATTAACAATTTTTCATTCGTATAATTGTTCTTAATAATTTCACGGTCAAAATATTATGTATAAAAAATTAACATTGATGAGATAATAAGTAGCATATTGTCCATCTATAAAAGTTGCAAAACATAACAAAGTATCAAAATTAACAAAAATCATGTCAGTATCCATATTGTCCATTTACCAAAGTAGCCAAATATAACAAAATGGAATAGCTAATGAGGAGACTTACCATCTTGGCCATTCAGCTATTCTACAAAAAGAGCATTTGGTGGGACTTCGTTACTGTCTACACCTGATGTTCCTATCGGTGGTGCATAAGCAGTCAAGGAACGAATACCGTGTTCACTCAATATGGATGGCATCAATTGAAGAACAACATTTGTAATGATATCAGTAACCTAATGCTCAAATCAAGTGAAGTAGTAAGATCAATAGTAGTTGAAGGTGTAGTAGATGTAGAGGCACCAGGGGTATTTTTATCCAGATGGTTGCTCTAAGATCCAATACCATATACCTTTTTATTTGGCTGAGTTCCAATAGCATGAAGGTATATTTCACTTTCATTAGCTAAATTATCAAGCTGATTCCTAAGCTCATCTATCCTAAAAAAATGTACCACATAGCACATCAATATAATTACCAAATTAAGCTATTAGACTAAAAGTTAATTACTAA
>CANXYI010379780.1:0-10440 GCA_948208565.1 Hura crepitans | reverse complement strand
CCGGTGTAATGGCATAAGTCTCGAAGGGGCACTGCACTAGTCTGTTAGATCGACTAGTCTACTATGTAAACAAAATTGTGACATCACTGATCTTCAAATAGGGCCGGTATAATAACTAAGGTCTCGGAGGGCCAATGTACTAGTCCGTTAGATAGACCATATCATGTTATTTGCAACTAGGTGTTATGACTTGATCAGTCCAATGCAGCGGTTGGGGTTTAGAATATGGATCACTATATAGTTTTTTAGTTCCCTCTAGGTCCAGTGTATTGAAGTTTTGTCTATCTAGTTAGGCTTGTTAATTTAATGATAATGGCAGATATTATTGAATTTCTAGAATTTTAGTGTAATTAACTGAATAAATAACCTATGCATATGATAAAAGGTATTTTGGTAATTTTGCATGCATAACATTTATTGACCTAATAATTAAATTATTTCAAGGTTATTATTAGGAATGGCCTAAATCCATAATTTCTTTGACTTTTAAGTGACTAGATAAATGATAAATTCCTATGTTTAGGTACAAGGGTATTTTAGTCATTTGACACAGATAATTTAACTATTTGCTTAATAACTTGAATTAGATAATATTAATTTTGTATATGCATGAATAAACCATGTGACATTATTTAAATGCTTGAGTTCACCATTAAGTATATTATATACTCAGTATACCTATTTTGGTGCATAGGTAATCAGATCAAAGATACAACCTTGTAGTGCATATGAGCAAGGTTCAGAGGATAGTTTTAATAAGGTTGCTATCTTATTAGTGTATAGTTTTGCACTCATGTACATAGGTGGAAAAAGGGTACTATGTAACTGGTTATGTATATACATAATATAGATAGAGTTTTGTAATAAGTAAATTATCAAATTTTATGCATGAATGGTTTTGTTCATATGCAGTTTGTGATATATGCAGCTAAGGCTCTAGGACTATAAGTATGATGATCATGGCATAAGGCCTGTGTGAATGAACTAATAGACTAATGATGTTAGGTTGATATCTAAGGGACTTGAAGGGTCCAGGAGATGTGGAAATGAAGTTATAGAAGTGTTTTTATAGGTGTAAAATTTTTTAGTAGTAACTCGACATCCGTTATGCTGCCAGATTTTAGTAAATATCTAGATAATGTTTAATTAACTATTTTAGGCAATAATAGACTAGCATAAGCTTAAGCTAGGCCTATAAAAAGGCAAAATATATTTTGGAGTTAAGTTGAGTCTAATAATAAGAAATTGGTAAAAGTTAAACGAATGAACCAGCAGGATAATTTCAAGAGGGGTGACCTAGTGGGAAGTGCACCACTTATTGGGTTTCTTCAGGAACCCAATAAAAGGTGTCACATTGGTTGTATTAGAGCCTAGGTTTAATGTTCCTAGGTAGAGTACATGAGTGCAACTATCTATGTTTCAATTCCTTTGAACTGTTATGCTGCACAAGGTTAATAGGTTGTTCCTTTTGCAGTAAGCATATGGCTAATTAGGTACCCACTAGAGGGGTTAAGGAAATGGTTAGTTTTGAACCTATAACTATACAAGGGGTAGGCAATGCATTAGTACCTAAACTCAGTGATGTTGCATAATAGCCATAGCCATAAATGCCTAGTCAATAGTAGGCAAAAGCATCTCTTACTCTATTATAGCGAATAGTTAACTTACTTAGATAGACTATTGATGCTTATCCACCTCTACCTCCTTTAGCTCTAGAACCACCTCCACCACCAGCTTCCCCATAGAAAACATGTTTACAGAGGCTGAAGAAGATAAGAGCTATTGATTTCTTAAGGAGGAAGGAAGATGATACTGCCAGAGCTGAGTACTGGCTAGATAAAACATTCAGAATTTTGGAGTAGTTAAAATATATAAAAGAAGAAAGTTTTCAATGTGCCACTTATCTTCTTTTAAAAAAACCTACAATTGGTGGAATACTATAAGAAGAAAAACACCTACAGACTAGACATGGGAATTTTTCCTTAAGGAGTTCAGGAAGAAATATATACCTGACTCATATAAGGATAAAAAGAGATAAGAATTCTTAAATTTGAAGTAAGGAAGAAAGACTTGTGTCAGAATATGAGAAAGATTTTACCAAGCTGCTGAAATATGGTGAAGAGTTCATTCCAAATAAATAAGAGAAATGCAAGAGATTCTTAACAGGGCTGAATGGAGAATTGAGAATGAATATAGCAAACACTAGAGAGAAAGATTTTGCAGTACTTGTGGCAACTGCATATGACATGGAAGAAATGATGCAAATAAAGAGGGATTTCTTCTAGAGAAAGAGGCAATTCACTATGGGATAGTCCCGTGCAGTATCAGGGAATAACAAGAAAAGAAGAAAGAGATAGTCACAGACACAGTCTCAGCTTAGATCCTAGTATCAGTTACGGTATTAGGGGTAGAGATAGGCACCGTCCCAGAGATCTAGACAATCCTTTACGGGTAGACCTTAATTGCCTTATTGAGCTGATAGTGCTCTTAGTATAAGGGTAAATAGAAATGGACCTCTAACTTTTAATACCTATTAGAAAAGACACTAAGGGTAGTGTAGACTAGCGAGAAGAGTAGAGTGCTTCCACTATGGTGCCAAAGATCATTACAGAAGATAGTGTCCTCAAAGACAATTAAAGGGTGCTTAGACATAGGAATCTAATGTTGCACCTTAGAATAAGGGTTAGAGGCAGAATAGGAGAGCAACCTAGTGCTAGTCAGGGTATAAGGTCTGAGTTTCATGCTCTAGCTAGACAATATGCTGTAAGAGCTAGATAAGAGGTTGTAGCACTGAACATTATAGCAGGTACTTTTTATTTATTTGATGCTCTAATTTTGGCACTAATAGACCTTAGTTCTACTCATTCTTATGTCTGTACTTCATAAGCATAGAATAGGGGAGTTAGAGCCTGAACATGTTGATATAGATATCAAAGTTAGTAATCTTATAAGACAGAGTGTAACTATGAAAAGGGTATATAGGCAGTGTCCTCTAGTGATTCAGGGATATCAATTTTCTACTTATTTAATGGATCTACTATTCCATGAGTTTGATGTCATACTAGGAATGGATTGGCTGACTGACGACCAAGACATCATTGATTGTACATATAAGAAATTGACCCACCGGGCTATAGAGGGCTAGACAGTGACTGTGGATGAGGAGAGAAGTCTTCTAAATAATCTTATCTCTGCTATTACAGCATGAAAACTTCTTCAAAAGGGGTTTGAAGCTTACCTACCTTATGCTATTGACATGAATACTTCTAGCTCAAATCTTGAAAATATTGTTGTTGTTTCTAAATTTGCTGATGTATTTCCTTATGAGTTGCTGAGTTTACCACCTCAGAGAGAACTTGTGTAACACCTGCTACCCATTCCTGAAGTAAATAGGCAAAGAATCCTACTTCATGGGCGGTCACCCATCCTTAGATTTTCCTAAGGGTCTTTCATTTAACATTTGCCGAACTTGGACTAACTTTGACCTAGCCTACATAGTTTGTGTCTCTGTCTACTTATTCTTTTATTACTACCTATTGTAGACTATTAAACAATCAATTTAGGATGACTAGACATTTATAAGGAATCATGTAGCATAACAGTTACCTAGGTGAAAAACGCAAAATATACTTACAAGAAAAACACTTCTAAAACCATTTGTATATCAAACCCCACTCCTGGACCCTTCTGGTCCTCTAAGACATCATCAAATATTAGCACACACCACACAACACAGGGTCTTAGACACATAGAGAAATAGATATAAACATGTATATATATATATATATATATATATATATATATATATATGTATATATCAGCATCCAAAATCCATATAGACATATACTTTTTACTATCTCAAGTTTGACTTTACATCCCATAACTCACACTAACCTACTATACATGAGTGCATATCTATAATAACCAAGCGAAAAACAAAAGTATACCTAAATGACTTAGAAGCAGCTATACTGACACCGTCTGAAGTTGATCAACCCTTAGTCTATAGCCTATGCATCAGAATTTTGACACATTGAGTATAAACTTAGTGGTGGAATAGACCAAATATAATATGTCACTATGCATGCACACATAGGAATCATGCAACACGTAATATATATGATAGATACCCTAATTTATTATCTCCAGATCTTTTATCCAGTCAAGTTCATATATTAAGCTCATAACCAAGTTCATTATAATTTAGGCCCATAATAGATAAACAGCACTTTAAAACATCGGATAGCAGGAACTATCCTATGTAATGGCCCACATTTTGGACCTCAGTATTTGCACCTACCTCACCCGATTATATAGATCAATCTGTAGACCTCCTAATACCGGATTAATAAATAGCATGGATCAGTTCGTAGACCTCCCAATATCTATAAATGGAGTGGCAAGGATCAACCCTATGGGACCTCCCAATACCCTGAGTCACATCATTAACACCACAAATTGATAGTAGGGATCAACCTCATGGGACCTCCTAATATCCATAGATAACCAATGGGTAGCAGGGATCATCCCAGGTGGACCTTCTTATACTCGAGTGTGTAGGGTTCATGTTAGAACCTCAGTGGCTGCACTTGCCATATCCAAGAGACAATAGTGGCTTAGGAGGACCAAATAGCATAGCATTTGCTAACTCATTAGTTGACTGGTCAACCCATCCAGTGGGTGCCTAACTGATAGGCCAAATACCATTATATAACCCTTTAAGATTGTTATTCTCAATTTTATTACTTCCTAAGTCTATTATGTCACTAGGTTACAGGCCATGCTAGGTTACACACAAAATGTCACATTTTGCCTATGGTCGCAAATTTACTTTTCATTTAGTCATTTTATGAAAGTGACACTATTTATTTAGTCAATTTCAAGTTTAATGTCTTACATGATTCCATCCATATCAACCTTATATTCCATTGCTTCCTCACATATCCATTTATTGGATATATTCCACACAATAAGGTACATATTCATGCCATTTCTGAAATCATTATCTCATCATACCATACATATCTAAATAAGCTATTATTTCACCAATTATAATGCCATATATGCTAATATCATTATCCATTTTCAATTATGGTTTTCACCCTCCATTTACATGCCATTTTCCTGCCTAACATACCATATATCTACTTATACATGCCATGTTACTCTACACACACCATTCGGCAAAAGCAAACACATGTACATACACTTATATTCCTTTCCAATTTACTATGCAAAACCTATTATTTTAAGTCCACTAACATTTCTAAAACATCATTTTTGTCTACATGTTGTACTTAACACCATGAACATGAACTTACATAAAATAATTATGCATATTTCAATGGCAATTCACATGACATACTAGATTTAAGTCTATTCCACATAACTAAGGTGTGAAAACGCCATTTTCCCCACCACTTAGAGGCTTGAAAGCTTACTCTCCTTTAAGGGTTTCCTTAGAACCTAAACATACACAATCCGCCCTTAGAAAAATTCTCAAAAATTCTATATAGCTTTAAATTGAAATCTAAAACCATAGCTAATCTTAGAATACCTTAATCTACCTAAACCAAAAATAAAAAGTGAGTTAAAACCACTTCCTCAAGAAAATGTCACTATTCACTCAAGTGAGAGATTTCTCAATCTAAGCTCTATTTCTCACTTATATTAGAATATTTGGATTCTAGAGACTATGGAGCTTAAGATTCATAAAAATTTTGTTTGTTTTAGTAGAGGGAGGAGAGAGAAAAATAAAGAAAAACAACAGTGGAGAAGAGAGAGTGGCATTGGCTTTTAGGGGTTTAAAGGAGGAAGATGACTCCTTCACATATGTGGCCCATGCACATGTGTGACCCCTTATATTGGGGTAGGTGGGTGGCCTTGATTGTGGCATATGGCGGTCCGACAGCTCATATTCTTTTATGCCTTTTTAAGCTTTAGAAATTAATAGAAAATTCTGTGGACCTCTAAAATTGTTCATTCTAGTTTTAAAAATTCTTAATTAGTGTCACTAAGGACCACATAAAATTTCAAGTCAAAATTCCATAGTTGAATTTTTAACAATATTCACCCACTAGAATAAAATATTCAAAAAAAATATCAAACGACCATAGAAAATTAAAATTTCTTCTCCATCATATTCATTGGAATTTTTGACATTTTAGGTATGGTATTTTCGGGTCCATCTAAGCATATCTCGGGACTATTTTGGCATAAACTCCTTTTATCTCCTCATGCACTAGTCCTTGACTCGAAATGATTTATTGATTCTACTAAATTTTTAAATTTATTCATTTTACCCATTTTGGGCCCGTCAAAGTGTTATGACCAATACACCCCTTTCTAACCTCGTGGTGATGCCCCGCACCGCAGGGAATATCACTCGAGCTAAGAAGGTACTGTTCATAGAACTCTGACTTGTAGGCGTTACAATTCTTCCCCTCTTAAGAAATTTCATCCTTGAAATTACCTGTAGTGAAAAGGTGAGCATACTACATCTGTATCTATTCCTCGCTTTCCCATGTGGGCTCTGTCACATTGTGGTGCTTCCATAACACCTTTACCAAGGGGATAGACTTGTCCTCAGCTGTTTCACTTCCTTTGCTAGAATCTTTAGCGGTTCTTCTTCATATGTCAATTCTAGCTATACTTGTATCTCTTTTGTAGCTATCACATGTGATAGATCTGATCTGTATCGCCTCAACATCGATACATGAAAGACATCATGTATCTACTATAGCTCAAGTGGCAATGCAAGCCTATATGCCAAGGGACCCACTATTTCGATGATCTCATAGGGCCTAATAAATCTGGGACTATGTTTTCCCTTCTTGCTAAATCTGATCATCTTTTTTCCAAGGTGATACTTTTAGAAATACTCAATCACCAATCTCATACTTGAGATCTCACCTTTTTAATTCAGCATACAATTTCTATCGGTTTGAGGTTACTTTTAACCTTTCCCTTATAATCTTGACTTTCTCCTCAGCATCCCTAATCAAATCAGATCTAACACCTTGCTTTCTCCCACTTCACTCAAACAAAGTGGAGTCCTACATCATCGACCATACAAGGCTTCATATGGTACCATACCTAAGCTAGCTTAGTGGCTATTATTATATGCAAACTCAGGTAATGAGAAATACGGATGCCAATTGCCTTTAAACTTTATGGCACAACTTCTCAACATATCTTTTAGCACTTGCATCACCCTCTCTGATTGCCCATCTGTCTGAGGATGGAAGGCTATACTATACATTAATCGAATAACCAAGGCCTCCTGTAGCTTTTTCCAAAATCTAGAGGTAAATCTCGAGTCTAGATAAGAGATTATGGCCACTGGCACTCCATGTAACCGCACAATCTCATCAATGTACAATCTATCCAATTTCTCTAAGGAATAATCCATCTGTACTGGTATGAAGTAGGCTATCTTTGTTAGCCTATCCACAATCACCCATATGGTATCACACTTACTTCTAGTCAGTGGCAATCCCATGACAAAGTCCATCGTGATTTGCTCCTATTTCCATTTTGGAATTGCTATTACGTGTAGCAATCAAGAAGGAACCTGATGCTCTGCCTTCACCTGCTGACAAGTCAAACATCTAGCCACATACTTAGCTACTCTCGCTTAATTCCTAGCCACTAATAGTGAGGCTTCAACCCAATGTACATCTTTGTGCTTCATGGGTGCATAGAATATGGAGCTTCATGAGCTTCCTTTAAAATCTACACTCTCAGTTCATCTACATCTGGTACACACAGACTATTCTGGTAATATAGGCTTCAATCATCTCCTAACTCAAAACCTGTTGCCTTCCCCTCTTTAGCTTTACTTAGAAGTTACACCATTTGAGTATCTCTCAACTGAGCCTCTTTTACCTACTGCCTAAAGTCAGCCTTGACTTGTAGTTCATCCAACACTGCACTTTCTACTGTGTATTCCACTCTAGCATGCATCAATCTCAAGGTGGCAATAAGCTTCCTACTCTATAACTATATTCCCCTTTCTTGGATGGTAGCCAATTTAGCAATCATAGTCTTTGATTAATTCCATCCAGTGCTGCCATCTCAAATTTAGCTCCCTCTGTGTAGGCAAATACTTTATGCTCTTATGGTCAGTGTAGGTATAACACTTCTCTCTATACAGATAGTGTCTCTACACCTTCAATGCAAATACAATTGTAGCTAATTCCAAGTCATATGTGGGATAGTTATTCTCATGAGGCTTCAATTGCTTGGAGGAATATGCAATCACCTTACTTTCTGCATCAATATATAACCAATTGATTCTAGGCAATTTATACTTATTCTTAACTGTCACCTTATTTAATTGCCTATAATTGATACATAACTGGAGCGACCCATCCTTCTTCTTTACAAATAATACAAGTGCTCCTCAAGGTGAAACACAAGGCCCGTTAAAGATTTTATCTAGTAACTCCTACAACTACACTTTCAATTCCTTCAATTTTGCTAGGGCTATTATATAAGGTGTAATGGACACTAGGTTCACACCAAGATATATCTTGATCTCAAAGTCTAACTATTGATGTAGAGGCAATCCTAGTAGCTCAAATGGAAACACATTAAGAAAATTAGACACAATTGATATCTAATCCAAACTTGGGGTCGAAACACTTATATCTACCATGGAAGCTAAGAAGGCTTTTCATCCCTTTCGAATGAATCTTCTAGCTATTATAGCTAAAAATATGTTAGGCAGAGAGTCTCTTTTACCCATAACAGTCACCTCTTACCCATCTAGGGTTTGCAGACTCCACCTTTTCTTTTTACAATTAAGTACTGCTTTATGCTCTGACAGCCAATCCATACCAACTATGACATCAAACTTATAATAGGGAAGCTTAATTAGATCTACTGGGAAAGTCTAATCGTGAATCATTAGAGGACAATGTCTATAAACTGTATTCACTGTCACACTTTGGCCTATTGGGTTGCTCACTTAAATGTCTAAGTCTATGGGTTCTAGCTCAAGCCCTCTATCTCATGCTTGTGTGGTGCATATATATGAGTGTGTCGATCCAAGATCTATCAAAGCTAGTACATGAATATCAAACAAAAGAAATGCATTAGTAATGACATCTGGAGCCTCAACTTCCTCTCAGGCATGAATGGCATACTATCATACTGGAGCTCTAGCCTCTAATCTGCCCCTCTGGCTAGTGCTTGGTTGATCCTAACTCTGCTATGTCAAGGGTCTTTTAGATGTTATTGTTACTAAAGCCTAAGTCTGAATAACCTCTGCCTATCTCTGAGGGCAATCCCTCTAGAAATGATCTCTGGCTTCACATATAAAACATTTGCCTCACCTGAACTGCCAACACTGGCCCCAGTGCTTCCTCTGGTAACTCCCACAAGTCGATGGTGCACTCCTAGCTATAGATATCGATGCACTCAAGGCTATTTAGATAGAGGTGGTCGAGGCCTAGGAGGAAGACCCTGACTAGTCCTCTGTAATAGAGACTATCTCTAGGACTTCTGGCTTGTCTACCTCTAAGATTGCTGGCTCAGTTGGAAATCCCTCTGTCTTTTACCCCTACCTAGAGATGAGCTAGTTTGACCTGCAGCAAAAGGTCTCTTTCTCTGAAATAGTTCCCTCTTCTCTTATAGCATCTCTTTTATGTCATAAGCTACTGCTACCAACTTTGAGAAGTCTTTGATCTTCAGAGTCGAGATCTGCATCCTTAGCTCTATGTTGAGGCCCTTTTCAAACCTCTTACACTTCTCCTCATCAGTCAGAAGGAACTCCACTGCATAGCCACTCAAGCGAGCAAAATCCTTCTCATACTCAGAGACTGATCTCCTCCCTTGCTTTAAATCAAAGAATTCTTATCCCTTCTTGTCCTTAAAAGAATTAAGAATATATCTCTTTTAGAATTCTTTTAAGAAAAACTCCTAAGTTAGATTAACTGCTACCTTTCTCTATCTCAATATATCCCACCAATGGAAGGCCTCTTCCTATAGCAGGGAAGTGGAACACTTTAGGCACTCACCCTCAAAACACTTCAGCTGGTGAAGAATCCTTATGGTTCGCTCCAGCCAATATTTTGCTCTCGCTGTGTCATCCTCCCGTACACTTAGAAAGTCCATGGCACTCATCTTCTTCACCCTCTCCAGATAAGTCTTTTGCAATGCTGGGGGAGCTGGTAGAGGTAAAGGAGGTGCAACAGGAGCTAGAGCTGGTGGTGGTGGTGGAGGTGCTACAGTATCTCTCAGTAAGTCCACTATCTACTGCAGCAGGGCTGGAGAAGCTTGAGTTTGAGGCTGAGGCAAAGGTGACAGCTAGTGGGTAGCATCACTAGGCTCTAGTTGGCTGCACTCACCTCTGGTCCATGTAGTGTATTAGGGGCATGACTAGCCACCTCTTCCCCTCGCTCTAGTTAGGTTCGCTCACTCATCGTGTTAAACTGT
>CANXYI010379719.1:0-14575 GCA_948208565.1 Hura crepitans | reverse complement strand
AGGAGGTACAAATCAGATATACTTCACATGTGATTCTGATGTCGAATATCTAGTTACAACCTGATTTAAGTTATGAAAAGGAACCGATCAAGATTTTGATTTGGGAGGTGAAACAATTATGGAATAAATCTATACCACTAGTAAAGGTGCTATGAAGGCATCATAATACAAAAGAGGCTACCTAGGAGCCAGAAGAGTTAAAGAAAGCCTAATATCTGCAATTATTTGCTTAAGGTAATTTTGAGGATTAAATTTATTTAAGAGGGGAAGAAATGTAATGCCTATGATTTGAGGCCCTATGAATAGTGCCACAGGTATCAAGAAGTGTGCCTCAGTTATTGAGTTACTTGTACGTGGATTGAGGTAGTAGGCACTAGTCATGAAACTGTCAGGTGCGTTGAGTTGATGACAAAGTTGAAATTTAAAAATTTAGCAAAACCAATAATTCATTTTAATTAGTAAAGAATGCATATGTGCAATAAAAAATTTTTGGGTCGGGATTGACTAGGGATGTGCTTGGATGGGAATGAAAATAGTGGACCCTGAAGCTCAAAAACTCCACTAGATCCACTGGTGAAAGAATTTTTGGATTCTAAGGTCGTTTGCAAATTCTCATAATTTTTTAGGTTGACACATAAATTGAGGTAGTTTAAAAAAGTCTTATCATTGGAATCTGGATATGAAAATTTATGCGTAGATAGAGGGGATTAAAATATGAATTTTAAAATGAACGACATAATTTTCTAAGGTCTAAGTGAATTACTATGAATTTTTGAAGTTTGACAAAAAAAATCGAGATGGTTTGAGATTTTTGAGACTACCCTAGACATGTCAAAGTGGGACCCACCTCATGCCAAATGACCAAAGAGGCTTGCCAAGTAGCAAACCTCACTTGACAAGTGGATTTCCACTTAGAAAGGAGAAGTTTTCTTCCTCCCTTTTCCTTATTATTATCGACACTAAGACTGAAGAAAATTAGCCGTAACTTTTTCAATTCTTCACCAAAACTAGTGATTCTAGTTGCTAAATTCAATTTTATCCATTAGGCACCATGGAGAAAAAGAACCAGGAAGAAAGGACTTTTCATTTGGGAGATAAAAATCATCAAAGTTTACTAGTTTAGATAGTCTAGAGAAGTGACCCATAGGTGAGTTCTTGGCTGATTCTCCTCCTTCCCTTAGGTTTTTTAGCTAGCATTTAATGTTGAAACCTATCTAACACCTATGTGATTATGTGTGTGAGGTGTGTGTGGCCATTGGAGGGTAGCTTAAAGTCCATAAAAGGAGAGGGAAGTCACTATGGAAGCTGGACAGCTTGGGATTCTTATGGATTTAAGGGATGTCTCTTATAAGTGAGTTAACTTTAGCCTTTCTTTCATGCAATAAGCTACCAATGATATTGAACAACAATGTAGGATGGCTAGAATATTGATTTTATGATTAATTTCTTCCATAGGAGTGTTGATTTAGTGAGAACTTAGTGAATAAGGGACACATAATTCAAAGAACTTGAAAATTTAGCTCCATTTGCTTGCTAATTTTAATGGTTATGGATGCTTGCCTTGGTTGTATAATGACTAGAATATGGATAAATGATTTATTGGTATGCTAGAGTAATAATTATGGCAATTTTAATTGAAAAACACTATGAATTATTGCTTCCATGTTTGTACCCGAGAGCTACCATGAGTGAGTTCTATGAGTGATGCTTTGTAACCAATGAAAATTAGCTTGAAATTGGTTGTGTATGTATGCAATTTTATTCATGGCATACATATATAAATGAATATTGATCTAATGTGAAAAAGGAATGGAATTATGTGTTGTTTTCCTTTGGTACATGAGAGCATGTTAATGGTATTATGGCATGAAATTTAAGCTTATTAAAGTGTTAGGCAAGTGAATTATAATAGTTATATAGTTGGCTTATAATGACCTTAAATTGAACAATACATATGTCATGTTGATAGATAAAAATATACTTTGAGAATTTGTCTTTAAATGACTAAAAAAGTGGAACTAAAACGTATATTGATGGCTTAGAATAATGGCTTAAAAAGGAACTTGATTTTAACTATGTACTTAAACATTTGCTTATGCCTTTGGGGCTAGATTGAGATATATGAATGAATGGCAATTGTGCCTTTTGTTGACTTAGAAGTGGCCTAGATATGTTTGCCTTTGGGTCTTTGATTGTGCTTAAAAATATGTTGAAAACTATGTTAAAATTAGACTTAAAATAGTCCCAGAATTGTGTTTTGAAAAAGGGTCGAAATGACCTGTAACTGTCCAATTGACGATTACTTGAACTAAAAATGTCACTAGACAGAAAGCATTAGTTTCTTGAGAACTAATGCTATGATAAATTATAACATATTAAACTTTGTATATTGGTAACAACTGGACTTTGGATTATTTTGTGATTTTTACTCAGTAAAGCCAAAATGTGGCTATACCGGACTAGCTGAAAAATAAATTGTGTGATAAAATTTATAACTATCTATTTTTGGAATATAAATATTATAAGAACACTTTTGGTTAATAAATGAACTTAAAATGAGCTACTTGGCCTATTAGTTAGACACTCACTAGATGGGTTGACTAGTCAACATAGGGTTTTTACAACTACTAATTGTCTGATGTTCAGGCAGTAAATTTTATTGGTGGCTAGAGAGGTCTATGAGCTTATCTCCATTATGTCACCTAAGTGTGGAGATCTTATTTGTGGCTGGGGAGGCCTCTGGGCTGAACACCATTATGTCACATTTTTTATGATATTTATTTATGGCTGGGGAGGCTTACAGGCTGATCTCCATTATGTCACATAGATATTATTTAATTATGTCTGGAGAGGCTACAGGCTAATCTCCATTATGGCACATATGTCAGTGCATCAGCATCAATCTAGATTAGAGACCACTACACTAGTTCATTTTCCCTCTAGATTAAGTGTTTCTAAGTGTTGTCTTCCTATTCAGGGGAGTGAATTAAATTAAGTGAGTGATAAATTTTGTTATGAAAGTACAATTAAGCATATTTGGATAGTGTTTCCTAAGTAATTGATGAAATATTGATTAAAGGGTATTTTGGTCATTTTCCACACATGTTAAATAAATTGATTCATGTAAAGTACGCATGCTTTGAATATTAATAATTGCTCTAAATAATTTATGTGAGTCAAAAAGGCTATTTCATAACTTATAAATGCCTTAGGTGTATTTTAGTAATTTGGCACCATGGTATATAAATTAAATCAAATAATAAGGTAAACTAAAATATTAAACTACATAGGTATGAAAAAAGATAAAATGCCATGATTTAAATGCTTTAAGTTCACCACTGAGTATCTCGTATACTCAGCGTACCTATTTTATTGCATAAGTACTCAAGAGTGAAATCTTGCCTCGTGAAGCATGTAGATAAGAGTTTAGAGGATACTAGTGAAGGAATATAAAGTAAATATTGTATAGTTTTGATATCCATGTACCTAGGTGGGAAATGGGTAGAAACATATATTTAAGCTCTGTATATGTAATGTATATAAGTAAGCATAAACTGTTAATGTAAATAAAATAGCCCTATATGTTTTTCTTGTGAATATATGTTTAGGAATGATGTTTGATGTTGATATGAGCCTAAGGCTTTATATACACATGCTTTTATTTTGTGGCCTAAGGCCTGTGTTTGTTTTATGATAGTTGTTGCTGTTACGATGAAAATGGGGGGACCAAATGGGTCTAAGAGTTGTGAAATGTTTATAAAAGTGTTAAACAGGTTTTTAAAATTTTAGGATAGAACTCGGATAGCGGTTATGCTGTTAGAATTTCTATGTTTTTAAGAATGACCCATAATTCCTTGGAATTGGCATCTTTTGTATGATTACACCTTGAATGAGATATAAAACCCATGAGTAATGAATTTGGAAACAAAGCAAGTTATATTGGTGTAAGTAATGAAAGTTAAATGAATGGTGCTAGTGTCTATAGTAGGATAGGTTTCACCTATGGGGTTTCCTAGGGAATCTAGTAGGGGGGGTCACATTTCCTTTAAACTATGAGTACATACCAAAGACTTTATAACATGGTTTAATACATTGCAAACAATTATAAGTAATATATAAAAGTACCATTATATAAAAAGGAAATGCCTTTTGTTGTAAACCAAAGTTTATTATGTACATAAAGTTTCCTTATTACATGTATGCTCTAGGGCATACTTCTAATAGAAGCACTTTGCATAAAGCCTATTTACAAGGCCTCTACGTATGGTTTTGGCTCTATTTTAGGTAGCCACTCGAGGCCTTTTTGTTAGTTGTATACCTTAAGGCTCATATTATACATTTTTTTCACGTAACATGTGAACCTCATTTATTAATGAAATAGAACTTCTTTATTACATGGTGTTTATGTATACTCATTTGCTTGATTATTAATCTTAAACTATGTAGTAAAGTCCTTGGTATACAATCATAGTATAGAGGCATTCATGAAAGAGTCCGTGAAGTGAGATGCTTACTTTATACAAATGTGGTAATATCAAAATTATCAATAGTCATAGTATTAACAATATGGAATATTGTTAATATGGATAGACTAGCACATGTTATACACATTGCATAGGTCAAACAGTTGATATCACAAGCTGTGGGCATGGTTAGTGCTTAAAATTAACATATGCATGCTTGTCTAAAAGAAAAGTATAGTGAGGACCCAACATGAGATTAGTCATATGTATATAAGATATATATCAATGAATAAAAATCTCATTGTATCAGTTGTGAAAGAATCCTTAGACTTAAGGTCACAAAAGTTATTTTAGGTATCAAGTGTTATAATTTGACTTTGGTGTGTTTTACTTTGCCATGAAGTATTCATATCTAGGAGATTAGGTATAACATGAGGTACTTGAAGGTAACTAAGTTATCAACGAAGGATTTATTAGCCTATACTATTTTAGAGGAGTTTATTCATAGAACTAAGTGACCATCTTCATTTAGGAATCTCTAGCTAGTGCAAAATACTATATGAATAGATTCAAAAGGCCATTTTGGTAATAAAGATAAATGCCATTAGAATAATATATTCAGGGCTTAATTAAACATACTTAATTAAACATTGAGTTAAACAAGTATATACTTAAACCTAGAAGTGGTAAAGGATGATGAAAGGATTTTATTGTACAGTAATAGAATACGAAAAGGTTAAGTCAAAACTCTTAACTTTCTAACACTTTGGTAGTCATTATGCTTGGATAGAAGCCTCTGATTACTTTTATAATATTGAATTTATTAATAGGATTTAATAATGAATTAATTAGATTAAATCTTAGAATATAAGTTCTGCTAGGATTCTTATTCATTGCTATATTACTAATGAGCTACAAAAGCCTAAGGGGTCACACATCGATAAGAGCAAATTAATGAGGTAAAACTGAACACCCTTATACCAAATGATATATTGAATTAGGTATAAGAAGCCATATTATTGGTTTAGTTACCCTTACTTTATCATGCCATCTTTATCTTATATCTAGTTATTTTTGTGTATTTATTCTCTTTTGTTTCACATATTATTTCACATACAATTAACATATATCACACATATTCATAACATTCATATCATCTAACCTGTATATATGCATAATTAGTGAACAATTATAACATATAATTATTATTTGATACATTATTCATGTATAAATTTCTACTTATATACAAATATTCTAAGACTAGTGCTCATATACATATAGTTTACATAACATTTACACATTGCACATACAAAAATGAATCATCATGCAAAGATACTCATGGTGGACTCATTTTACCTATACACCTATCACATAAACTCTTAGTATTGCTTGGACTTAATCCATTACTTTGCCCCACCCACTCCATCACTTACAAATCACCAAAGAAGCCGATGTACTGAGCAAAATTGCTCAATGGTGTATCTAATACTATAAATTATGCTATTGATTTATTTATTTTGAAACTTACGGATTCTACTTGATTATCATAAATAGTTTTTTTTTACTTTCATTATATTATGCATGTGTAGCTGTCAATGCTATCTTTTTATAACTTGTGTCTATTGTTTACAAGTCATCATTTATTTATTTATTAAATTTCTTTTCTTATATTCTTCTATATCTCTATATGTTATTCAAATATCTATTATTAATCTTATATACTATGTCTATCTTGTACTATCAATCATGATTACTAGTATAATTTATCAATTACTTTACTTTTACTTTTCTATCTTGTACATTTTTCTCTATTCTTGTCTATCTTTTATTATTGTTTTGACTATTTAGTCTCTATTTACTTTGTAATTCCATTACAAGCTTATTCCATGTCTTGCATCTTTGATTCATATACAATTTGTTAATTAGCATATATCATTTTTCATCTATTATAATTATTTGTTAGTATTTATTAAATACTGTATTTATATTTCATTTGTAGCAACTTATATACATATTGATAATTATATTATTATCTTATAAACAAATACTATGTATTTCTATTGTATGTTCACTTGGTTTTTATTTGTTCATTTTCATTTCATAAAACTATAATCTCTATATCTCTTTTTTTTTATTCTTATACATGTATACAAATAGTTAATTATTCAAGTTCAATCATATTATGCTAGCAAATAACTTTATGATCTATATTTCACTTATAACGATAGAATTTATTAAACATGTTGTCATCTTAATGATATCTTATATAAATTTAAATAAATCTATTCATTTTGCCTATGATCCATATAATAATACTATTTAACTTGTGTAAATTTACATTTAATATCTTTGTTACTATCATTTATCTTTCAAGTTATTTTTTGCCTTAATAATCCTATAACAGTTATCCATGCTAGGATAATGGGGCATATAGAAATATGACACCAAAGTGTCTATATAACAAATATGTGCCTAAATAACATATATGATGAAATAGTACACTCATCGAATAAAATATGCACTGTAGTGCGAGAACAAATATGCATTAAAGTGTGAGAACAAATATACAACTACAATAAATGGTGGTTCCCTAATTAACTGATCAATCTATCTTAGGCCATAACTATCTAAACTATTAGGGCATTGCATTATTAAATTTCTTATTAAATTATTAATTTGTATAACTATTGATATATTAGTTCATAATGTTCAATGATGTTTACTTATATATCTATTATATATTTTTTTACAATTCAATTGTATTCTCGATATCTTTATAATATCATTTATTAAATCAACCATTTAATATGCAAACACATATGAAGAGAATTCAATGTATACATGTACTTTTTTTAAGAAATTACAATCAAATAGTAATTTCATATCACAAATGATACATATAGTTTTTTAATCATATATTTGCATAACTCTTGTAAATTTATTTTATAGTAATTTATTTAATTCCTTTTTTTTCCTTTTCCTCTATATAAATCTTTATACTCTATTTATAATCATATATCTCTTATATCCCATATTTTCTTATTAATTATCATTTCTATGAACATCTTTTAATGTTGAAATTTAAAATTCTTTAATTTTATGATCATATTTTCTTATTAATTTACATATTGGTGCTAACACTTATTATTCACTTTTATAATTTCTTTTATCTAAACCAATTACCATTTCCATATAATCTTACTATTTTTTCCAAATCAATATTTTTGAAATTACAATTTATGACAATATACATATGCATAGATCCACTTCATTCTAGCCATATAAAATCTTTTTTCTACTATTAGATATATTTACTATAATCTTATCAATAAATTTACATTTATTATATATGAATCAAATTTGTTCCACAACAATTTTACTCACTTTATTTTCCTCTAAATCTTTTAATCAACATGTTACACCCCTTACTTGATCTGGTCGTTGAACCCAAATAAGTAGAGCACACACAAATGTGCCATCTGAACTTACTTAACCTATTTCTTTTAGTTAATATCTAAATAAATTGGAACCCTTTTGAATACATGTTTGTTTTGAAATTATATTCTACAAATTCCATTTTTAAATAAATAAAAATCCATTTAACATGTTACCACCAATTTGGGAACCCACATGTCAAAAATCTGGTAGCACAATAGCTATACCAAGGCACTATCCCCAAAATGAATAATAATATGCAAAAGAAAAAAAGAACACTTCTAAAATAATTGTCCATTTCTTTCCAAACTCAATTTGGTCCTCCTGACCAATCAATAACATCTCAATTGTTCAATTAACACATTAATGAAAGATAATTCATAGAAGCATAAAAATACAGTTTAAAACTTGCTTTAACAGTTACAAAAATAATTTCAATCCCTAATAAGGCCCAATCCTTCTCCTTTTCCATAAAAGTGCAATTAAAGAATTTACATCACATAATTAATATGTACAAATCAACAAAATACCAAAAAGTGTCTTGCTCTTGATCTGCAATAATTATAAACTTTGATTTAATTTGGCCTTTCAACCTATACGTAGAAAATGAAAGGATAAGTTAAGCAAACTTGCTTAGTTGTCTAATTACGGAAATTTAAGTGCTCACGCAATCACACGTATATGTATGTAATGATAGTTCAATCATATGAAACCATGTACATATATGCACAAAATGTAATTTAAAAATAAGTAGAAAACTTATATATTCCTTAACCTTATAAGCAAGCATATTATCATGATTAACATCCATTAGAGTTATTAAATCTTAACATCATATTTTTAATGAATTACATCACTTAACATGTTTTGTTGTCCATACATAAAGAAACATATAACTATACTGGATAACAGAGGCATTGAGCCATAAGGGCCATTAAAACCAGAAAAGCCTATAATATGAACCTAAAGATCATAATCTGAGCTCGAAGGTCATATTGAGCTAATGAAGTACCCTAACAGCTGCTAAACCCTTAGTTGACTGGTTGACCTATCTAATCTCAATTTTTAACTATGATTGGCTAATCACAAAATTTTATTTCTCTTGATTTCACCATTTTAAGTAGCTTATATTAAACTTTCATTGATGGTTAGGCCAACAAATGACTAATCAAGAAACTATAATTCTTTATGCTCCTATTGTGTTCCATCATATACATTCAACACATACAGATATATATATCTTAATGTACTTCCATGACCTCATAACATAGTTATATGTTACATAGGACATTATCATGAGTTATGTCCATACTCATTACCAAAATTAACATACTCACTTTAGTCATACATTCATGACTATCATCAATTCATATGATTATGCAATTTTTGTCATAATCCAACAACAAAACTTATACTCATCATAATGTGACCAAATATATTATCATAAAGTCTCAATTAAAATCTATCATATGAGTCACATTCCATTTAGCTAATGCTAAAAAATATCACTTCCATCATATATTGACTAACATGTTTATGTATACTACATTCTACAATATATCATTAATCATCATAAATCATGCCTTTCTGCTTATACAACATTTTAGCCATAATGCCTACTCTTACCAATATAAACATTCTACAATATCCATTATCATGAACTATACATATATATTCATGTGTCATTATACATGTATTAATAATTCTGTGATACCCTCTACCCACTCCATACATCGGACTCAGATAGGGAGCATCAACAGAATTGATACCTAATTTCATTACCCAAAAGCACAAATAAATTGAAACTTTTTCTTTCTTAAATGATTTCTTGACTTATGGAGTTGTAAAAACACTAAAAACCATTTGGAATGCTTTACAAAGCTACTAATAGGGTGGTCATCGTGTCTAAAATTTGACAGTATAATGACTATATCAAGACACTTTCCCAAATAGTAAACCTATTAAAAACACTTTTATGTTGATATACAACACATTACAACTCCACATGGGTCCTTCTAACCCGCTAAACTCATTAGAAAAATCATAAAGCCTCAAGCTCATCTCAGTCAACATTCTCACATGTAAAATCAAGAGTATGATACAAGTCGTACAAGAAATATAATGCTTTTACAATAAATACAATTTGAGTTACAAAACTTACCTATGTTTGGAGATTAAGCCTAATCCCTTTGGAATCACAAGAGCATCACTAACTACATTTACATCAACATCATTTTACAAAATGAAACAAAAAAGTACCCTTGAAAGGTAGTCTTTATGATCTCTTATAGGGCAGAAGCTTTAACTTTAATCTACTGCTTTGTTACCTATGCATCGCAAATAGGCAATACATTAATCTTTCACTTAGTGGTGTAATCACTTTAACTTGACTATGATAATTTAAGCATACATTTATACAATATATGTCAAGTGAAACATTTACAATCACATATATGCACACATTATGAATCTCACATCAATATGTATTTTTGATGCACATACTTGCCTTTAAATACCCGTAAGCCATGTTATGTCCATAATCACAACATAATTGCTCTTAACATAATTAAAAATAAACTATATACATAAAGTCTGATATATCATTCAAAAAATATACACATACTTAATTACACATGTAGCAATTATAATAACATGCATTTCCACCCATAACCATTCATGTGTGCCATTACCATATGTTCGGGTTTCATGACCCTATATACACTAATACATCAATTTTATGAGTTTTAAACTCCACATTTTACCACATATATCATATTTATAGATTTTACTCATCATTATGTAATACTTATTAACATAACATATTAATGCATCATTTAAATGTCAATTACCATTATTTTACATTTAACTTATACCTATACTAAAAAGATAACTTTCTAAGACTAGATAGCAGATATCATCGACTAGAAGGCTCAAACCTGAAAGTATTTGAAATGTTGCACTCGAGTGCATAAGAACATTATACTTGAAGGCACTCGAATCCATAAATACTTAAACATATTAGCCTACAGGCCTCGCACTAAAAAGTGCATAAAAATATTGGCCCAAAGGCTTCGTGCCCATTAACACTTAAACATTGACTCACAGGTCTCATACCTGAAGGTAAACGTTATAGCTACTAAATCCTAGTGGCCTGGTCAACCTATCCAAACTAGGTTTTAAAATTGTATAGGCATCATTAAACTTATTGATTTACCTCATTTTAAACATTTTTAAAATATAACATTATTTATGTCCCAGCTTGCATAAACTGATCACATTGGCCATTTTGCACATCAGCGAGGCCTAAACTCTCATGCTAAGAAGCATGCGTCATATAACACATAGTGTAGCCAATTTAGGCTCACATAAGCTTACTAACACCAAATGGTCACATTGTCTAAGTGTAAAAGCTAGAGTACTCATCTAGCATCATAACCATATGCCATACCATTGTTTTCATTATTAACATGCTCTATAATATCTAATGTATCACGAGTAAGCACAATAATCACCATTCACATTACATGCCATTTTACCCATAATATCAGTATTTAGCGATTATCTACCTTTAGTGACTATTAGAGGGCAATCATATATACCTAAAACAAAATGGCATTCAGCTACTTCCTATAGCCTATACCTATACAAATAGATATATCAAACTTTCCACATTCACACTTTAGTCACTTTTATCTTGCATTACTCATATATACATTAATTTCCATAAAGGTGCTTAATCCACACAATTCACTCATGTAATGCATTTGGCCATCACTAAACGCACACACATAATCTAGTTATCACATGTACAAACTCAGAATGGCATTTAAGCACGAAACATGATATTCCAATCATTAACATACATTAATCACAAATTGCCTATACAACTCACTAACCATGATATTTAGGCCTTTAATTGTGTAAGGCCATAAATATCACATGCATAACTCAATTTAATTATCATACAACATGTATGGATGCTCAACATTTATAGGTCATTACATTTCTTCCCCTCTTAGAAAAGATGTCTTCCTCAACATACCTAATTCAAAGAGATATGGAAACTACTCTCTTATCTGAGTTTCACTCTCCCATGTTGCTTCTTCTATAATGTGATGTCACCATAGAACCTTAACCAATGACACTATCTTATTCCATAACTCCTTAACCTCTCTAGCTAAGATACTTACAGGTTCTTCCTCATACAACAAATCTAGTTGTATCTCCACTTCTTCAACTATCAACATATAAGAAGGGTCTGATCTATACCTTCTCAGCATTAAGACATGAAACACATCATGAATCTATTGCAATTCTAAAGGTAAAGCTAGTTTGTAGGTTACTGGACCCATATGTTCTATGACCTTGTATGGTCTAATGAACCTCAAACTCAACTTTTTTTCTTACCGAACCTCAGCTCCTTTTTCCATGGAGATACATTAAGAAAGACCTTATCACCAACTTTATACTTGATGACTCTTCTCTTCAAATCTGCATAGGATTTTTATCTATTTGAAGCAGCCTTTAGCCTTTCTCTGATGATTTTCACCTTCTCTTTAGCATCCTTTAACAAATTTGGTCCTTAAGCTTGTGCTCACTCAACTTGCTCCAACATAAAAGAGTCTTGCATCATCTCCCATGCAATGCCTCATAAAGACCCATACCAGGACTTGCCTGGTAACTATTATTGTATGCAAACTCCACCAAAGAGATAGACTTATCCCAGCTGCCTTTAAGCTCTATGGCATATGCTCAAAGCATATCCTCAAGCACTTGAATAAACCTCTCTGATGGACCATCCATCTGAGGATGAAAAGCTATACTAAAACTAAGCCTAGTTCCTAAAGCATTATGGAGTTTCCTCTAAAATCTTGATGTAAAAGAGGATTTTTGTCTAAAATGATAGAAGATGGCACTTTATGAATCCTAACTATCTCATCAATATACAGTTCAACTAACTTTTTTAAGGAATAATGCTTTCTTACTAGAATAAAGTGAGCTAACTTGGTCAATCCATCAACCACCACCTAAACATAATCATGCTTGTTCCTAGTCATTAGTAGTCTAATCACAAAATCCATAGTGACTTGATCCCATTTCCATTCCGAAATTGCTATGAGATAGAGCAACCTAGAAGGAACTTGATTCTTAGCTTTCACTTGCTAACAAGTGAGGCATCTAATCACATAATCAGCTTTATCTCTCTTTATGCCTAGCCACCAATAAATGGTCTTCAAATCCTAGTACATCTTACTACTGCCAGGATGAATAACATATGTTGCATTGTGTTCTTTTTGCAGAATTTGTTGTTTTACATCTTTACTATTTGGTACACAAAGGCATTCATAATAATACAAATAACTACCCTCCTTAATCACAAACTCAGTAGACTTCCCCTCTTAGATCATACTTATGAGACTCTGAAGCCAATGATTATCCTTTTATGAATCCTTCACTAACTGTATCAAACTTGGCTTGACTTGTAGCTCAGTTAACAAACCAGCATCATTTTGTAGCTTTAAGCTAACATGCATTGCCTTTAAAGCTAACATAAATTTCATACTCAAGGCATCCATATCCATATTAGCTTTCCTAAGATGGTAGTTAATAAGGAAATCATAATCCTTGATCAACTCCATCTATCTTCTTTGCCTCAAGTTTAACTCTTTTTATGTCAGCAAATACTTCAAACACTTATGGTCAGTAAATACATAACACTTTTCCCCATAAAGATAATGCCTCAATATCTTTAAAGCAAAAACAATGGTTGTGAGCTCTAAGTCATGTGTTGGGTAGTTTTTCTTATAAGGTTTTAATTACTATAAAGCATAAGCAACAAAATTGCCATCTTGTATAAGTACACATCCTAACCCATTCAGTGAGGCATCACTATATATGGTGAACTCTTTTCCTGACACTAGCTGAACCAAAATTAGAGCCTCAGTTAACAAAGTCTTGAGCTTATCAATACTCTTTTGACATTTGCTATCCCATACAAACTTAACATCCTTCCATAGAAAATGTGTCATAAGGGTTGCTATCAAGGAAAACCCCTTGACAAACCTTCTATAATATCTAGTCAAACCTAAGAAACTCTGAATCTCAATTGTATTCCTAGGTGGTCTCCACTCTATCATAGCCTGAATCTTGCTAAAATCAACCTTTATGCCTTCTATCAATGCTATACGCCCTAAAACTGACACTTTCTTTAGCCAAAACTCACATTTACTGAGCTTAGCATATAACTTCTTATCCCTCAAGATCTATAAAATTATTTATAGATGCTTCTCATGCTTTACTAGATTCATAGAATACATAAGGATGACATCGATAAAGACTATTATAAATTGGTCTAGAAATAGCCTAAAGATCTAGTTTATGAATCCATGAATACCGTTAGTGTATTAGTTAACCTAAAAGGCATCACTAGGAACTCATAGTGAGCATATCTAGTCTTGAAAGTCATTTTATGTATATCCACCACTTTCACTCTCAGTTGATAATATCTAGATCTAATAATCTTAGAGAAAACACCTGCCCTTCTAAGCTACTAAAAAAGATCATTGATCTATGATAGTGGATATTTGTTCTTGATGGTAACTTAATTCAATTGCCTATAATCCACATAATGTCTCAAAGAACGGTCCTTTTTCTTGACAAATAGAATCGATGCTCCC
>CANXYI010379615.1:0-10193 GCA_948208565.1 Hura crepitans | reverse complement strand
AGGGAATTGATCAATGCTAGGTATAAGACTACTAGTATCAATCATATAGGCTAGGTATGCTTCACAACCCTTACGGATGAGTCATCCCACCATAACAACTAAGATTAGGTTATTCAATAAATTTCTCTCACCTAAAACTATCACTTTATATCCCTCTTCTATCTTGAGGGTAAGCCTCTTATATTCATAGTCAACCATAGCCCGGTGCTTCGATAGCTAGTCTATAGCTAAGATAATGTAAAATTCATGGAAAGGAAGTCCAATGAGGTTTGCAAGGAATAGTTATTTTTGGATCACCGGTGGAAAGTGGTTGTATACTTTATTCACTATCAAACTATGTACAATTTGGTTGCTCACTTGAATGTCTATGCCTATAGACTCTAGTTCTAAACCCTTATCTTGTTCTTATGTGGTGAAAATATAAGCGTAAGTGGATCTAGGATCTATGAAAGTTAGAACTGGTGTATAAAATAAGTAAAAAGTACTAGTAATGACATCTGAAGCCTCTACCTCCTCACGAGCTCTGATGGCACACTGTCTAGCTGGAGCTCGTGCCTCTAACCTAGTCCCTTGACTACTGCTTAGCTAGTTACCTCTATTTTATCTTTACCCCCTATTTTTGGATACTACTGAAGCTTGAGTCCAGGCAGCTTTAGTATGCCTCCGTGGAAAGTCCCTCTAGTAATAGTTTCTAGCCCTATAAGTAAAATACTCACCTCTTTTTGTCTACCAACACTAACATTAATATCTTTTGTTATAAGTTTGACAAGTCGAGGGTATACCCCTAGGTGCTGATACTAGGGTACTAGAGGCTCATTGAGGTGGTTAAGGCCTAGATACAGAAGCCTGACTAGACCTTTATGACTAGGGCTATCTCTATGGTCATTACACTAGCTGAGACTGAGACTGGGTCTCCTTCTACCTCTTACTAGCTTTAGGTTCTGAGCTAATCTGACCTAATGTGAAAGGCCTCTTCTTTTAGAATAAGTCCTCATTTTCTTGCAACACTTCTTCCATATCATATATTATTACTACCAAAATTGCAATGTCTGTAATCTTCTAATTAGCTATTTGCATATGTAACTCCATATTAAGACCTTTTAAAAACCTCTTATACCTTTTCTCTTTAGGAAAGACAAATTCCTCTGCATATCGACTCAACCTTGCAAAATCTTTCTCATATTTTGAAACATATCTTTTTCCCTACTTTAGGTCTAGGAACTCTTGTCTTTTTATATCCTTATAAGACTCTAGGATATTTCTCTTCTTGAACTCTTTTAAAAAGAATTCCTAGGTTACATCTACCAATACTTTCCTCTTCTTGGTTGTGTCCCACAGGTGGAAAGCTTCGTCTTGAAGAAGAGAGGTAGAACACTTTAGATTTTCCTCCTCTATACACTTTAATTGCTCTAGAATCCTGAGTGTCCTCTCTAGCAAATACTCTACCCTAGCTGCATTAACTTCCATGGTTCCCAAAAAATCTATTACTCATATCTTTTTAACTCTCTCTAAGTATGTTCTTTGTAATGTATTTAGAGGTGGAGATTGTATTAGAGTTAGTGGAGGAGGTATATAAGCTAGTGGAGGAGATGGAGCTACTGCTGATGTGTGTCTCAAGAAATCTAAAATCTACTATAGAAGTGCTAGAGATGCTTAAGCCTACTGTTGTGGCTATAGTTATGGCTATTGTAAAGAATCACTAGGCTTTGGTGTAGCTATATTGGCTATAGCTTTGTGAATAGTGGTAAAAGCATGGCTAGCTGGCTCTTTTGCTTATTATATTGATGTTATTTCACTCATCTTGTATCACTACAAAAGAACTAGCTATCAGCCTTATTACAGTGTAGCTTATCAAAAAAATCAAATTCTTAGACATTGGCACTCATGTAAAAGGCCTAGAAATGCCTAAAGCTAAGCTTTGATACCATGCAATGTAACACCCCTACCTAATTCCTTAAGAAACCCGATAGGTGGTACCACTTCCTATCTGATCACCCATCCTGAAATTTCTCCAAGTCCTTATTCGTTTAACACTTATGATTTTATTTATTTATTAGATAGATATTTCCTAAAACTTCATCCTAATCCTTAACCATCATTATACAAGTCATAACAAATATTAAAATCTATTTTATTGGTCAATAATTAATTTCACAAAATTTAGTCAGCAAAACTGTACCTAAGTAACATTTTCTAAAATATATACATGTGAAAAACACTTCTAATAATATCATCAACATCTGTCCTCACCTAGACCCTTTTAGTCCTCTAATATCTTTACATATCATCATCAATGTCACAGACAACACACAGGGCTTTAGGCCTATAATCATTAAAAAGTACAAAAAAATAAAGCCATTTAGATAAAGACCTTATACATCATCAGCTTTAGCTTAACATTTACAGACAACTTTAGCTACAATGCTAACTATGCCCAAAACCCATATTACATACATGAGTGCCCTCTATAAACCATCGAAAAGGCAAAAAAAACATATTCCTTCAATTACTATCACTACTATGCTACAAAATCTATAGAGCATGTACAACTATCTTTAATTACTTGCGCACCAAAACACTAACATGCTGAGTATGAAACATAGTGGTGAATTTAATGTAATAGAGACATGTCATGCATGCAAACATACATTATACATATTATGGAGTGAAATGCAATATGCAGAGCCAATATTATAAAAATAATATTAATTTATTAACCTATCTCAATATTATATTTATCAGTCTCTTGCCTTTACTTTAATCTTATTTATTTCTCATTATTACTGATGTTTTTGTCCATTATATTCCATTTTCATTATTCAAGCTCGACTAGATAGATGACTCTTTAAGACACTAGTTAAAAGGAAAATCTAGAGCTATGTAATGGCAAACATTTTAGACCTCAGTAGCTATACCTACCTAATCTAATAGCAGGGATTATGTCACAAGAACCTCCTAATACCGGACAGTAAGGATAATAAGGATTAGTCTATAGACTTCCTAATATCCCAAAATAAACATCAAGTAACTCTGGTGGATTGTAGTGATCACCCATATGAGGCCTCTCAATATCCATAGTCAAGTAAGCGGGTAGTAGGGATCAATCCCGTAGAACTCCCAATGCCTAAGAGTACAATACCTAACCTTAGAGCTACACCCGTCTACATAATCACACTGATAAGGCCTAAAAAGACCTATACCTCTAGCAGCTGCTAATCCCTAGTTTACCGGTCAACCTATCCAGTGGGTGTCTAACTAATTGGCTAACTATCTATTAATTATTTTTATTTAGTTATAGATCATGTATTTATTTATTTCCTTGTTATTAATACATAGTATTTGGTTAATTTCATTTGCTCATTTTTCTCTGGACAATTATAGGTCCTTTTTAGATAGTTATAGGTCATGTTACTAAACTACTATAAGTCATTTTCCACATTCATTTCATGGCACTATTATAGGTCATTTTATTTGTACATTTTATGTCCCAGTTTCAAGTACTTTTACCTATTCATTTTCATTATACAATTACAATTCTGCTTTATTTTTAGGGACATAGTTATAAACCAATTTCTATTTCTCATTTGGCATCTTCTTATGCCATTCTAATCTATATTTTCATATAATTCTAGGCCACACATTATTTCAATTCATTCCTCCCAATATGTCAACAATGTGGATCTCAAATTGCCATCAATGTAAATAACCTCAAGTGCTAAAATTATGTACCACTTTTTAGGCCAAAGTAAGTACCCCTCTTCCACACCATTTCCATGCCATTTCTTACACCAAATATTTAGCACATTTTCCCTACATTTGTTCACCATACCATATACCATATTTATACATATGTTCACGCACATTTAATGGAATATTTATGTCATCCATCACATGTTTATTATATACACATGCCATACCAAAATGCCATGTCATGCCACCATGGACATAGCTCTCGACCATGTTAACATGATACACTTACACAAGCTTTTCTCACCTAAATCATTTTATTTTCCATCTTCTCTCAACAAGTACACATACAATATCATCATACACATGCCATGCCACATATCTCGACCACACATACATCATGGACCCCCTTTCGACCACTCATACATCTTGGTCACACACAAGTGTTTCTCATTAAATTAACATACACACTATCATTTTCACACACAATTAACATCAAGGCATTCTTAATTCCACAATTCATGCACACATGTGATTAAATTCACAATTCCATACACATAATCATGCATTTACACATACATTGACATCACGTCATGCCTTTAGTACATCAACTCCACATACCTAAGGTGTTTTTGTATCCTTTTCCACCTTTTTATGGTCTTAACCCCTTTGTTGTTTATCAATTCTTCTTACACCTACATAATAGAATTCTAGCTTAAAAAATTCATAGAAAATCATACAAGGCTTTAAATGGAAATAAAAAAATTATGGTAATTTTTAAGATTATGAGGGTTACTTAGAACTAAAATAAAAAACAAGAAAAGGTCACTCACACATAAGTTGAGTTTTCAAGCCATCATACACCAAACTTTAACTTTAAACCATTTTTTTTAATAGCCATAGGTGGCTACGGAGTTTAAAGGCCATAAAGGAAATTTTTTGCATAAATATTATTATTTTTAATGGGCAAATGTGGCAATTTGTGGTGGTTTAAGGCCAAAAATGAAGGTAGAGAGGGGGAAATGGCTTCGGCAGTAAAAAGAAGGGAAATAAGGAAGATGGTAGAGGCTAAGGTGCTTGCTTGGCTTTTGGTGGATATACATGTGACAAGGGGTATTTATATTAGTAAGTGGGTGGCTTAGGTCATGACACATCACACTCGAGGGCCGTAAAAATTTAATTTTAGCTATAACTTTAGGAAATATTAAAAATTCATCTAAACCTTTGAAATCATTACATTTTTTTATAAAAATCTTCGATTGGGCTCACTTTATATGCTTGTAAAATTTGACATCAAAATTTCATTAGTAAGTTGGTTAACAAATTTCTTGTAAAATTAGGAAATTTTGAAAATTTATTGAATAACCTTAGAAAATTAAAATTCTTTCACCATAAGGTAGATTAAAATTTTTGACCTTTAGGATATGATATTTTTAGGTTTATCTAGGCACAACCAGAGTCATTCCTGACCTAAGTCCATTTAAGGCTACAGTCCACTAGCTTATGGCCTTAAATGAAGTATTGGTTTTGCTAAATTTTTAAATTAACTCATTTTACCTATTTTTTTGCTCATCAAAGTTTCAAGACTAGTAAACATTGATTTTATACTTATAAAGGAGTCATGACTTCTTAGGAGCATTGTTTGAGCCTTAGAGGCACTACTTATGTAACCTCGATTTATGGGCATTACAAGTACTAGTCGTAAAACTTTGATAGGCAAAATAATGATAAAAATGAAATAGTTAGAACTTTTAGTAAAACCAATAAATTATTTTAGGCTGAGATTAGTGAATATTGACCTTAATTGGCATCGTGACAAGAAATGCCCGAGATATGCCCAAATGGACTTAGAAATAGCATACCTTGCAGGTCAAAAATTCTAAATATTTCAATGTTGAAGGAATTAGAAATTTCTAAGGTTGATTGTTATTTAATCAAAATTTCTTAATTATGTAAGTGAATAGTTAACCTAGTTCTCTTTTGAATTTTGACTTGAGATTTTAGTGGTCCTTTAATTAAGACCTTTAGGAATTTTTGTTATTGAAGGAGTAAATTTTAGAGGCCTTAAACATGTAATTTGAATTTTTAAAGATTGAAACATAAATAGGAGTATTGAGGACAGTCAGATTACCACATGGTGCAATCTAGGTCATCAATATGCATAATATAAAAGAGCAACATGTGGTGATTTCACAAGTGTGAAACCCAACTCACATTTTTCTCCCATGGCTAATGCCATCTTCCTCCCTCTTTCCCTTTCTTTTTTCTTCAAATAAACATAGATTTAAGTGATACCTTTTAGGTAGAGCCCCTATCTTAGCCTCTACCACCTCTTGAATATAGATATACTAATAGAAAACTAAGAAATTGCTTATTTAGTGAGATTGGGTCACTTGGTGAATAGAGCACTTTTTTGAGTGTAAATGGGTTTTTCTAAGTTTCATATTTTTCTTATATAGTATTTAAGGCAAAAGGCATAGATAATGCCTACATAAGCAAATTTCAATTTTGATGAGTATAAATTTTTGTATGATTTTTTAGAGCAAAAAATTTATTATGTTTGTAGATAAAGAGAGGAATTTGTTAGAGGAAGGGAAGGACAAGCATTAAGGTATGGAATTAAAGTTCATTGGAGCCTACAGTAATTGAATTTAATGAAATATACATTGTATATTGATCATCATAACATATATATGTGTAAATGTGTTTATGGAATTGGTATATTAAATGTAAGTGTATGTGTTTGAAAATGATAAATGTGTATGTGTGATATGGTGGTCATAATAAACATGAATGTATAAAGAAAAGATGAAAATACAATGTGTATGTGTGTGATATGAGTATGGCCAAATGGTATGTTAAGGGTGAATATGTGTGTGCATGTGTGATTAAAATGTAAATGAGATAACTAATAAGTAAAAAGCATAAGTGAGGTAAAATTGACAAAAAAAACTAGGTGTATGTACACTTTTATTTAATCACCGTGTGGTGTGTTAAATGGTCACAAGAAGTGTGTTTATAGTGTTTAAGGTATTTAAAGCATGTATGAACTTAGAAAGGCATGGTTATTGATAATGGAATAATAAGTGATGAATAAATGGAATGGGTATGTAAGGTGATAATGTGGTGACAAGGTAAGGTATGAAAATAATATGATAACTACCTAACTTAACCACTAGTGATAAGACACAAAGGTGTAATAATATGAATGGCCTTATCAGATAAAATAGTAAGATGGATAATAAGATAATGTGTCTTAAGATGTGAAAAATAGTGGCTAAGTAATATGGGTGTATGTGGCTACACAAGAGATGGTAATGATGATAAAATGAGTATGGAAAGCATGAATCTAATTGAGCTAAATGAGTAACATGAATGATAATTAGAGTTAGCCTATCTTAGCTAAACCACCAACTGGATAGGTTCACAATCAACTATAGAGTTATTAGCTATTAGTGGCTGTGGCCTATATGGATGATCATTTGATTGTATGGTACAATGGGTGCAGCCACTGAGGTTCTATATGTGAACCTTGCATACTTTAGGTATTGGGAGGCCTATATAGGCTAATCCCTACTACCTATATTGCTTTGGATACTAGGAGTTCCATACGAGTAGATCCTTGCTTTCCATTGATATTAAGAGGTCTAGTAGGGCTAATCCCTACTATCCCTTTTATTGGGAGGTCTAGTAGGATTGATCACTACCACTCTGGTAGTAGGAGGTTCTACTAAATTGATCCCTACAATTAGGTGGATATAAGTAGGTGTAGCTACTGAGGTCCATAATGTAGGCCACTACATTGGTATGGATCTTATTAACTAATGTTGAAAGAGTTGTCTTGCAAGTATGGGCCTAAATAATAAAAGGGTAAAATAATATAATACAGTAATTAGAGTTTTATTTCATAACTAGAATAAGGAATAACTAGAGAATAGGATTAATTAGACTTGACCATAACATATTACAAGACATAAAAAATTGAACATTATGTTATGTGACCAACCTATGTTTATAACAAATAGTTAATGGTAAGAATTATACATACAGTAAATAGGCATGGCTAGAAAATTTGAATACCATGTGTTCCATGTGCATGTGATACAATTCATATTGTATTACATTTACCACTAAGTGTATAATTAGTACATTGATTTATTGACACATGTAGTTGATAATAGACCTACAGTTAAGCCTCAACATGCAATGTAGTAACTAGTCTCCCCTTTGGGCATGTTTTTAGTTTCCTTTTATAATAAATTTTGTTTAGAGGCACTCATGTACATAGTGGGTATGGATATAGTTATATTTAATTATCATACATTGGATTGTAAATATTATGATAGGTTATACTATTGACATAATTAAGATGTATGATTTAAATGTTGCATGCTTGATCCTAAAATTATGGTGAATGTGTGATGATGGAAGATTAATGATGTTAGAGGACAAGAAAGGTCTATGATGATGAGTGATGAATGGGAACATTTATAGAAGTGTCTTTTGCAGGTTAAAATTTTTGGTCTTTCACCCGAATGGCCATTATGCTACCAGATTTTTGGGAAACATAACTTGTAATTGATAAGTTGAACTAGATCCACTTATATGACAATAAGAATCATTGACCAAAATTATGGAATGATTTTTAAAAGATAATAGTATGGCATTAAGATATTTCTTATTTAGGTCTTATGTTGGATCAAGTAAGGGATGTTACATTATGACGTATTAGAGCGGCTGTACATGTTTCTAGGCATAGTATACGTAAGTGTAACTGATTAGGGTTTTATGTCTAGTTAAGGTATAATACTTGAGGCTGATTATCTTTTGTTTTGTAGTAAATCAAAATGAGTGAGCATACCCCTCTAGAGTAAGGAGAAGAGGTGGCCAGTCATGCACCGACACTATACATGGATTTACATGTTCAACCACTCTAGTGCTGAGTGACGTAGCACATTCAACATATGCACAAGCTTCACCGGTGTTATTGTAATTGATAATTAACATATTGAGATAGAATACCACTATAGCTATTGCTTTCTACGGGCTTATGGATAGTGGAAATAAAATATCCATGGAACCTTAGCAAAGGTTGGAACATCAAAAAATTGAAAAACAAAAATCTTCAATATTATGAAATCACAAATAAGAATTTATCGTAAATTCTCTATGCGATTCCAACGTGCAACATTCCTTTTCTTTTGTTTTTCTCACTGAGTTGTTGCAAACCATAGTAATCCTCAGTTAAGAACACCTCCAAGGTAATCCACTAAGAAGTTCTTAGAATATAGCAACTTGAAATTCTAGGTGCTAGTAGGATTTTCAAATGGATGAAGGAAGAAGAAATTCACATGTTTTCAATTATTCTATGTGGCAATTTCTACAACAAAAAATGTGCCTTTAGTGGCTATTGCAATAAGAATTTTTCATATCATAAATAAACACTATTTAGGTTAGATTTTAACACTTCAATTTTACCTTAAGTCGGACTAGAATGGACCTATCAATTAGGCCCTATTCTGTCCTATGCACATAAGCCTTTCAATAGGCGTATATGCAATCTGCTTTGGCCCCACTTTCATTAATCCTATGTGGCACTCCTAGACCTCATTTGGATTAATAATTACTCTGATTTAAGGCATTTTAAACCTTTTAAAAGCCTATAAAAAAATTAGATGCAAGAATAATTAAAATTTGGACTTAATAAGGCCTAAGTCTAAAAACCTTAATTTTCTAAAAAAAACCCTGATTTTCTAGACCTTTCATTTGCAAGTGGGTCCCAACCCTATTTGCTCATTTCTTCTTCTTAATTCATCTTCCAATGATATATCATATCACTAGAACATTTAATCCCATTGAATCTTCCTCAAACTTCTTTTATGTGTGTGACCCTATGGGTTTCTAGAATAGCTTGGTAGTATACAGTGAATTAGAGTCCTAGTCTAACTGGGACTCTATAGAATCAATCTTATTAAATTAATATCAATTTACTGATTGATATATCACTTGTATACAAGTTAAGAGAGGTATCTAGCCATGCATCATGACTACTCAAGAGCTAGAAAGTCAAGTGGTTTTACGTAACCCTTCCATATATAGTTATGGTGTAATGAACTCCTCTCACCATTATTTATCACATCCAATTTAAAGTATGAACTCGTGTCAACTCAAAGTTTAACTAAGTATGTTAGTGGTGCCTTCTACTCGATCCATACACCAGACCAAAATGGGGGATGTGCATACATAAAATGATATCTAGTTTTATTATCCAAATCACTTAAAATTTAAAAATTTTATATGAGAAAGCATATCTTGACTTGAAAATGAAATAAAACATCAAAAAACCTTTTGGCATGCAAGCCGAGGTAAACATTGGGGTCATCGTGTTAGAAATTTGGCAGCATAAAGGCTATATCAGGATAGTTTCCCAAATTTTCACCTATTTAGAAACACTTCTATATCATCAATAAAATCATCCCCAACTCTAATGGGCCCTTCTAACCCTC
>CANXYI010379606.1:0-11434 GCA_948208565.1 Hura crepitans | reverse complement strand
ATAATATATAATTGCTTGATAACCTCGACTCCTTTTTTTTTTTTTTTTTTTTTTCAGCTGATATTCGTATCCATGAATTTTTTAACAAAAAATACTTAAGATTTGGAATATACGAACTCCTAAATGCTCAGATTGTGCTTCATAATCTTTTAATGTTGTAAAATTTCTTTTCTGACATGTATTCCTATTATATTTTGTAAAATTTACATTTTTTTATTATTTGTAATGATATTATTAAACCATTATTTAATCTCCAAAAATTATGCTTTATTTGTAATTTTTTTATTGTTACATTTTATTTTTTTATAATTTATCTATTAATATCAAATTTCAGATTACAGTTTTATTAATAGTCATTTATTCACAAATTATTTTATTTTTTAAAGTTTAAAAAGTTCAAGATAGGTAGTCCGTCAAATTTTTTTTTTTAAATATATATACTAAAAATCTGCGATGGATTTGATGGCATTTCAGTCACCAAAGTAAAAAAAGAAAAAAAAAACACGATGACGATAAAAAAATAACTTGCGACGGCAATTTTTCATCCTCCAAGGTCAAAATTCGTCTTAAAATTTTTTGGACGGATAAAATCCGTCACTGATTATCCCTACAAAGATATTGTAATAGATTAAAATCTGTCACGAATCCATGCCAATTAGTAATCCACGATGGATTTTATATTTTCATGATGGATTTTTGTAGTGTTTCTTATATAAGTTATTTTTGGCATTTATTAATTAATGCCTATTAACATTACCATCTTCCCTATTATTTACCATTGTATCTAATGGTTATATTAAGGTGTAATTTTAATTTCTTATTAAATAACTTCCCATTTAAAATTCAATTATGTTATAATATTTAAAATCCAATTATGTTATAATATTTACTTCGTTTAAATGCTAAATTTTTCTCTTATGCTTTTACAACACGTATATACTGATTTAGCATTCAGTAGTTTTCATTTCTATATTCCTAATTCTTTTCTTGAAATGTTTATCTATTATTATTCATGTATTAGTTATACTATTCCTACTCCTATTTCGTTATTCTGCGTTTACAAATACAATTTTTTATTTTTTATTTTTATCATTTATGATTTATAGATCCTTTATGATATCCACATTATGATATGTCTTTTATAATTACTATCCATAATTCACTTATATGCATATGTATTTCACCAATTTGTTTTATTTTCCCTCTTAAGCTTACTTGTCTTTATGTTTCTTATATTTGATATTCCTTAAATTTGTTATTTCAAATATAATTCTAAATTCAAATTTTTTATATTACTCTTTAATCAACAATTTAATTATATTTTAATTCTTATTATTACAAACTCAAATTTCAATTTAAGTATTAATTATCATATTGCCCAATTATTGTCCGAAGTATATTTTACAAGTTTCTCAAACTATTACTATAATTTATTTGTAGCACATATATTTATTATTCATTATCAATCTAAATCTTTAATTTTAACTCTATATCATTTGAAATATTTGCCCTAGATAAATTTTAAGACAACAACTATTAGAAGGATAACGGGGCAATGTGAAGTAGCAAAATACCCAAAGATCATAAGGTAAACTGTAACACCCTTTAATCGATCCATAAGGGAACTCCAGAAGTAGATGTTACAAGTCATACTGACATATAACTTAAGGATATGAATACAAATTCAAATTGTACATGGAAGTAGGCCAAAAAAAAAATTTTGTTTGTTAATCATTGAAAACATTATTATTACCATTTAAAAACTTTTTATTTGGTTTAAACACATTCACTATTTATGGATCATTGTGTCAAAATTCTAGTAACATAACACTATAAAAAAAAAACACAATTTAATAATGAATTATAGCAATAGACATTAAATCATTGCTAGTTAGCTCGAAAAAACCATTGAATTTAGGTTTCTATAGCTAATGAATCATGAAAAAGTAGATATGTAAATATAACGACATAATTGCTGATGGAAATAAGTTTTCATACTAAATTATGGCAATAAAATATGGCACATAATGGTATCAACAAAACTAGCAATGAATACGACATTGAAAAGAGGAAGTGAAATTTGTAAAATATCTGGGGATGGAATATTTTCATAGCTAAATTTGTTAAAATAAAATTTTAAAGGTTGCAACAGATTATTGATGAAGTATTTTTCACAGATTATTGATGAAGTATTTTTCAAAGTTACGTTATTAAAGGTTTTACAATAATTTTTTGAAACACATCATATAGGGCATAAAATTGAAAAATGTTTAAAATATAGCATTGGAATTTTCTATTGCATTCTGTGATTAAAATTTAGAACCTAACACCCTTAAGCAATGTTGTAGAGATTATGTATTTTATCGGGAATGAAAGTTGTTAGTGGAGTTGCCACCTGACCTCTACACCAGGACCTCTGATCTTCTGTACCAAAAAGGTTCGAAATTTCAGATCTTATTTATGCCCCAATAATATGTTGTCCATGTATTTTTTAATGTTTATCAATCACTTATCATTCAAGCATACGTCATTCTTAATTTAAATTGCATCACCTTTGCATGTATGGAAGTAAATTACGATATTTAAAGAATACATTTATGCATATCAAACATCTAGAAAGTGAGTCATTCATTGATTGTTGATTGACCTAACAATTACCCTTAATTCCATTGGAATTGGCGGTAATTACCCAACTCCCATCTTTAGGAGATTGGCGTTTATTGAAATATATTTGATTGAGAAAGTACAAACCTATTTTATTAGAAAAATACCAATTAATTATATAGAAAAACTATTTTTAATGTGAAAATCAGGTTTTAGCATGTAAAACAAGTTATTTACTAGCTATTACAACCCCAAAATAAGCAATGAAGTATAAATAGTACAAAACCAAAGAGATAAATTATGGTCCTACTTCTACATCTCCAAGTTCATGCAGACATCAAAGAGATCTGTAGTTGGTCCGTGCAGACCATTACCAGGGAAGGATTGAGTCCATTTCATCTTCTATCCATCCAAAAGCACAGTTGATAACTCAGGAAACACCAAAGCCAGAGAAATTAGATCATGATTATTGACACATGATGAATAGAGTATGAACATGTTTGAGATAGACAAATCAAAGGTCATTAATTATACAAACAAAGCTTACGCTAGGGAATCATCATACAACTTACTACAGATAGGTCTGTGCGGACATACAACCCTTATAATAAGGAGTCCATATGGACTATTTTCTAGTTTCATGCACATGATCACATATTTTCAATATTAACGCATGATTATATTAAGTCATATCAATCAGCTAACATGTAACATAGTATTATTAGGATAGGTAACCATGCTCACTGAGTATATGTCCATGCGGACCAGGTTACCAAATTAACATAAATGAAATAAGGCTATGCGGACTAACCTATATGCTTGTGTCTAAAGGCGCTAAGTCCGTACAGACTTAATCACACATATGATCAAATTTAAATAGTAAGATTAACATCAGATAGCATACTAAATATCAACTAGAGGCATCAATCTTACATCCTATATATCAAACACAATCGGCCTACTCATCATAAATAGGAGTAGGGATAACAAAGTATCACCTCACTCACAATTAATTTCAGAGATCATTGGCACATCAGAGACATCAAAGAATTCATCAATAGACCTCATATATTACCTGGACAAAGGGTCTCTTCAAACATTAGCACAAAAGCCTTATGATTCAAGTGAAGATGGTTGAAATCTCTTCTAAGTCAAGCTTACACTCTTTGCCATTGGAATGTGTGTGATTGTAATTCTTTTCTAAGTCTCCAAAGCTTCTTAACCGAATCGTTCCCTCTTCTTTATTGATGTAGAGAAGTATCTATACTTACTATTTAGGTTTTTTTCCCTTTTCATCCAGAAGGGAGTCCTAATCCTTAAAGGACTTTGACTCCTGGACTGAACAGGCAATATTTTCATCTAGAGCATTTTTCCCAATGGTAAGTCCATATGGACTTATCTATACTAGTCCGTGCGAACTAGGCTTTTTGGTATGATGGTTCGTGATCTTCACGGGCTGGGCTTTGGCCTGTTCCCGTAGTTAGTCCATGCGGATATGGCTTGTAGGTCCTTACAAACCTTTATCTTGATGGCTTTGTGATAGGATTGAGAGTTTATCTCTAGCTATCATCATAGGTTAAGGTGAGGTGCCTACAATTGCCCCTACTTTGGTGTGTGCTGTGTCTCAACAGTACATAGCAAAGTATCTAGGTTAAGGATACTTACATGTCAACCTGTTCCACTTATGCCATTGCTGAGCGTGCATTGACTTTAACATTGGTTGTGGATTAGCTTATGAAGCATGAACCCAAAAGGATGGTAGCTTAGCTTATGAATCTGAACCCGGAGATAATGGATTGAACTCTAGTGTTGATCCTTGAGATGATGGGTTGAACTCTAGTGTTGATCCTTGAGACGATGGGTTGAACTTTGGTGTTGATCCTTGAGGCGATGGATTGAACTTTGGTGTTTGATCTTTGAGATGATAGATTGAACTTTGGTGTTGATCCTTGAGGTGATGGATTGAACTTTGATATCGATCTTTGAGATGATGGATTAAACTTTGGTGTTGATCCTTGAGGCAATAGATTGAAGTTCGATGTTGATCCTTGAGATGATGGATTGAACTTTAGTGTTGATTCTTGATAGGTATTAAGATTTTGAATTGAGCCTGCAAGAAAGAAATGAAATGTTAGTTTTGTTGAAAAGAGAGTAAACTTTAACCTTTTAGAGGCTTTTCTCCTCCTCTTTGGCTTTTCTTAATTTTGATGGCCCAAGATCCATGCAGACCTAGGATGATCCTTTTTGGTCCATGCGGACTGATCTTGATTGGAGTCCGTGCAAACTTGTGCTCAACTCTCGCAAACTATTAGTGATGACATTCGTACAGACTTAATGAAAATGTAGTCCGTGCAGACCTTCATAGCAAAAGTCTATGCGGACTTATCACGTTAGCAATATAACCATCCCTTTTCTCCTTCATTTCTCATTTCTATCCTTTCCAGTCTTTTTCCTTGCTCTTTTTTCTCTCAAACTTGCGTCTCAACCATGGCTTCTTATGTTGGCAGTGCCTTTAATTCATCTTCTTCAAATGGTGATGAAACACCCACAGTGATCCTTTTTCCTCTGGGGGCTAGATCTAAAGCCTCTCTTCCTCCCTTAAAGGATATCTCTATACCAACCGTGGTTGCTTTCATCCCCTCCATCATTGTCAACAAACTGAGAAATGTTGTACCTGTCAATGGAATTTTGATGGATTTAGTGCATCACGCTTGCTCTGAGGTGTATCCATAGGTTCTCTTTTTGTCCCTTATATGTTTTCTATTCATTTTGTTTGAGTTCCCTCGTGTTTTCCTATTTTGAGAAATCTCTGGTGCAATAAGTCCGCATGGACTAATTAGGCTAGGGCACATCAAGTTCATGCAGACTTAGGTCTCTAGGAATATTGGTCCATGCAGACTTAAGATTTATCTTTGTTTCTAGAACTTATTGTGTGGTAGTGCCAAATGCTTCATCTTGTGAAGTTCGTGCGGACTTATTGTTGACTCTTTTGATAGTCTATGTGGACTTATGTATGACTTTTTTAACTCTATTGATAGTCTATGCAGACTTGTGCATCTCCAATATTATGGTTCGTATGAACTTATCTTGCTTGCTTTTCTATGGTCCGTGTAGACTTTTGTTTTGAAATTTTGCCGCGCAGACTTTTGTTGACCCCAGACTTGCTTCTTTTTGCAAACGCGTCTTAAGTGTGGAGGTACCTTTCTGGTCCTCAACAACGGTACTCCACCATGCCCGTAGTGTAAAGAACAGAGTGCATGGGACCGATTTTCAAACCTTTCTTGATCATCTTGTGGGTGGAGATTTTAGTCGTGACCTACAAACCTTGTGAGCATTACTGGATAGGTGGATGGATACCACCCATACTTTCCATCTACCTTTTGGCAAGATGACGATTACACCCTTCAACTGGGCATTCATTACTGGAGTACCTTATACCTATTGTGCCATCACCTTTGATGCTTATTACCAGCACCCATCCTTACGGTTATTAGAGCTGAAGGAGTTATTGGGTTTGTTCCTCAAGATAGGGCTGGCAGTATCCGTTGCACCGACCTATAGGAGAGATAGGGGGAGGATTTTCCCTCGAGTTAATTGGAGGTGGATCAGTACGTCTGTTGTTTCGTGCTATACTTGTTGGGCACCACCTTGTTTGCCACTGCCAATGGCATTGTGAGTTAGAGTTTTCTCCCAGTTTTAAAAGCAGGTCAATAAGATAGGGAGCTAGAATTAATACTGCTCGTCCTTGAGATAGATGTTCCAGAGTCTTGATATGGCTATACGAACTCAAAAGAGCCATCACTTTATTCAGGGCTTCATGTCGGGCATTTTAGTAGGCCAAATCCCTTTTTTAGTTGTGCTTTTCTCTTTAAGGTTTTATTGGTGATCTTATTTCTTATTGTCTATAGGTGTGGGCTTATGAGCTTCATTTGTTGGCTCATCCTTGCAAGCTAAATGTGCCTCGCCACTATCCAGTGATGTATAGATGGGTCCAACCTACCTCCTACCCATGGAACGTAGCCTCTTTGATGTAGCATCTCCAGTATCTTAGCTCATATGCATGGACAGACGTGAGTATTTCCTACATGGAAAAAGGATTTACGTTAGTGTTTATTCACATGTTACTAACACTTACCTGTACAATTTGATTTGGCATGATGGCTCTTTCCTATCAACAAGTTGCCTTTACCTCTGTGTTTTATTCGGAGCTTATCCTTTCATTGTCTGCTACTGACTGCTCTAAAAATGTACTGTTGGTTTCTAAGAGAGAGAGTGGTTAGTTGGCACTTGGGTCTCGACGTTCATGTTATTCGAGAGGTACATTGATGATTTAGAATTCGTGCAAGGGATGACCGTCAGGGTCCCTGAGACCTCTCTCGTAGAAGATGGTGATGAGGGCTATGCTCCCTGGGCTGCGACTCACTTGCTTCCCTGGGTTCCTCATACTTCTGGACCTCTTCCTCCTCAGGTAAGATTCTTATGTTTTGATTCCCTTTTCATGTCATTTTTTCTAACTTATATTTATGGTGTTGTAGCCTGCTTCTGCCTCTAGGGCTGGCCTATCCTCTTCAAGAAAGCGACCAAGGACTACACCTAGCTCCCCGAGTTTTCAATTCTCTCGTGATGGAGCTTCAGAACCATCTGTTGGTCTGACATCTTTACCTGGAGAGGTGGTAGGGACACTGGTGGATGTGCTCAAATTAAGCTATATGCGCTATAGTGTCAATGGGGAGCTTTCTTCTACCAAGCTTCGCATTGAAGAGAGTTGGCCCGTGGCCTTTAAGCCCAAGGATATGACACTAGTAAGGTCATTGATTTTGCAGCTCACATCACTGGAATCTTCTTATTGCATATGCCTTATATTTCTTTTTCTTTGACCAGGTGAAGAAGGCTCTGATGGAAAGGACTGCCCAAGTCGTAGAGGCTTTCAAGAGGGCTATGATCGACGAGACACAAGTTCTAGCTATAAGTGAACTTCAGTGCATGTCATGCAGTATTGTGTGTGTTATATGCTTTTACATGTGCATACCTACTATATATGTCATGTAAATTAGGTATGTTGCTTATGTATATACCTTGTATGTATGCATGCTATGTATGTTACATGTTATATATGTTACATGTGTATGTATACTATATTACATTGATCCTTTACTCTTCTTGCAAAATGAATTATCAAGGCAAGTGGTGGCCTTACGCGAAGCTCAGAGGAAGATTAGGGCTTACAAAGTGGCTAAAAAGCTAGTGATTTCTTTCGAGGATAAGGACACAAAAAAAGAGGACAGCTTTGATGGCTAGATTAAGGGGCAACCCCTCCTTTGCTTTTTTTTTTTTTACAGTTGTTGTATGGGGGTATGATGTGAGGCCTCCTTTCTTTTTGAGGATAGGATTCATTGTTTCCTATCTTCATACTCTTAAACTTTGTTCGTACAATTTAACCTTTTGCTTTTTATCCTTAGACTTCATTTACTCTTGAAAGCTTTATTTTCTTTCATGCCTTTTATGTGAACTTGTGGTGTTTTAGTCCATGCAGACCTAAAATGGTCATTCTAGTCCAGCCGGACTTGGTTAACTTAGTCTAGGCGGACCCTGCATAAATGTGGTCATAGACTTGGCATAATGATGATGCAGACATTGGTTTCTTAGTCTGTGCAGACTTTGATGCTGTTTCTAAGTCCGTGTGAACTTCTTTGGATTCCTGTTGCTAACTCTCACATATAGACTAAATAAATTCTCTTGACCTTTATATTGACTTCAAAATAGAGAATCAGATTGCATAAGCTATTAAAATCTTATACTTAGACTTAAGGTTGCTCATAAAACATTAGCTTAACCGTAAGTTAAGATGAAAGAAAAATACCTTGATCACTAGTATAATGTAAGATTTTAAGATGTTTCAAATTGATTGTAGAATGTATATAGTGGCTACACTATTACATGCATTTAACTAGAACTTACCTAGTGATGTAGCACATGACACCAGTGAGACATTTGGAAATTATCTTGCAAAAATCTATTCTTTTTATTAGTATTCCATTTTTTTCCAGAATTTTCTTATTTAAAATATTTTTTCTATAATTTTATACATGAAGATAGTTTTTACCATTGTTAATTAACTGTGATGGATTTAATTACATTTCCTAAAATTTTTCAATTAAAATTTTATGATATATGTTTACGTGTAGTTGAAAATACATTTTTTTTAATCATAAAAGAGAAACATAACCTTTTTTTCTTTTTTTACTTTGAGACTTTTATTATTATATAATTTATATTTCAATTTTAGATAGAATACATAAACCTATTTTATATATGTCACCTTGTAACACTCGAAAATCTCTGATCGTGAATAGTACTTTTAGGATGTGAATAGTATTTTTCAAGACTCGGGTTACACTAATATGACTGAATAGAAGTATTATTTACAAAACAATTATGAGAAAAAATTGAAATGTAAATGAAGTCATTAAGATAGTTAAAAATAGAAGTAAAGCTTTTATGACAATGTTTTGTAAATAGTAACCTAGTTGAGACTGAACAGATAAATACGGTGTTTTTACTCAAATTGATTTAGGAATGTCACAACTTCATCCTCAAATATTCTAAATAATTTAATGGGATTGGAATTGGAATTTTTTAATATCAAAAGATATTCTCTAAAAATCTAATACGGTTAAAAATGTCTGTTTAAGTCAATTTTTCTCTATTTTCGAGTACAATTTATTTGGGATCTTTAAGCATTATTACAAGTGATTTAATAAAACCTAAGATATGTTAACTAAGGCTTTAAAATGGAAGAAGTATTTTTAAAAAGGGATTATTGAGTTAAGAAATTATGTGGACCTTAAATTTAATGAAATTAGTCTTGGCCCTTAATTTTTCAAGTCTATAAAAATGGGTTAAAGTGGATCAAAGGAAAGAGAAATTATCTTTTTCCTCTACTTCTTGAACTCAACAACAATTTTTCCCACTCTCCCCTATATTTTTCCTTCTTTAAGCTTTCTTTTGCCCTATTTAAGCTATCATTTCTCCTTCAAATCTTTGTTTAAAGCCTTCTTATGCATCATTATGGAGAGAGATATAAAAATTAATGGAGAAGTTTAGAAATTTTAAAGCTTAGGGGTTATGTGGATATCACTCATTTGAAGAGTAAGTGTTTATTTTTGGGTTTTAAGATTTATAAAAGGTGTATTAAGGGTTCAATTAAAGATATATGTGGTTAATTTAGATATTAGATGCTTAAAGTTTTTATTATTTTATATCTAATATATTTGCAGAGAAAGAAGAGAGAAATAAGGAAAAAGGGAAAGATAAGGCTCGAGGAAGCTTTTGTTGGTGTTTTGGAAGCATACATATGTGTATCTAAGTTTAATAAATGGTATATATGTTAAAGGGTGTTACAAAATTAATGTGAGTGTTTTATATGTAAACATGGCATGATTTATTTATATGACTATGTTAAATGACTAATGAATGTGAAATAATAAGTATCTGAGAAGTAGAAACTAAAATGAGTGGTAATTGGTTACCATATAGATGTATGATGTGACATATAATCTATACATAATGTTAAAGTAATTAATAATATATGTTGTATAAATGGGAAAAGTAAAATGCATATATACAAGTTAATGATTGTGAATTAACTTGTAATTAATTCTTGAATTAATTATGTAATCAAGTAAAATGATACATGAAAATGTAAAGATGAGTATAAGTTGAATAAAAACTAGGGTAAGAAGTATACACATGAAGTGGTAAAATGATGTTCACTCTTAGACTTGAGTGACCTTATGTATAAACTTGATGTAATATGATGACTTGCATGATATTAATAAAAATAATGTGATATATATGTTCATTGTGTGTTAGCTACAAATCATATTATGTGTATTTGCAATAAATATGGCAAAGCATGACACTAAAGCAATGCTTGGCTTATATGGTGAATGATATGTGAAATGAACTCTTTTAGAGAGAGAATGAGGCTTAAAAAATGAATGTATTGTGTGTGATATTGTGTGGCTAAAATGTGTGTGGTGTGTGGTGTATGGATGGTTAAGTATGAATGTTAGTTGATATAGGTAGCATGTTGAAATGGCATGCAAGTGATACTTCAATAAGTACTTGGCTGAAATCATTAGGGTCTAAGTGTAATGTATATTATGGCATTAAGCATGATAATGGAATGGTTTTAATAAGTTTATGATGCTTGTGTGTTACATTTTGTATGCTTATTTTTGACCTTAGATGAAGAAAATAAAAGAATGATAACGACAACATGTTTGAAGAATGAAATGTATAAAATAATTTGAGGTGTATTTTACATTATGACTTAAGCTTTCTAAGTGATGGATATAATTGATAAGTCAATATAAAGTGTGACATGACCTTAAATTTATGAAATGTGTATGGATATGGTTATGTGATAATGTGTATGTAATGCAATTAAATGTAATTATGGATATGAAATGATCATGGAACTTATATACATAACATGGGATAACCATGTACGTGTGTTAAACAACTAAATATGGTTAAGTATGATACATGGATGAATAGGATAAACATATGTTAATGATGATGTTTAATGTATTTTAGAATATATGACAAAACCATAATGGTTATAGTAAGTAACTCTTGATGTGTGACATAAAGTATGAAATATATAATATGATATAACCATATAGATATGATAAATAAGAATATATGGCATACTAGTATAATTGCCGAATGGCTAATATGAGAATATGATCTTGTTATAGTAAATGATGTATGCTTGAAGGGCCTAAGATATGGTTTGATAATGCTTAAGGCATCGATGAGAAAG
>CANXYI010379564.1:0-10048 GCA_948208565.1 Hura crepitans | reverse complement strand
TAGATGCTATGTTTAAAACATAATATCGGTAAATGTCATTTTTGGCATAATGAGACCATAATATAAATGAGATGGATAAATGCCTAACCTATGTGATATATATGCACTGTAATATATATAGGAATGCTATAAATGGTGACTAGATGTAACTTATAAGTGTCGTGCTCATATGTGATGCTTGGTAGTCATGTAATTCGTGTATGATACGCTAAGTGGCTAAATTATGTTATATTGAGAAATTGAGTGCATAAGCATGTTTTATAATTTAAATGCATGCTCATAAAGCATGAAGATATGATATGACATGTGTTTTGGCCTTATGATGTGTTTAAGCCGTGTAATGCACATAGTGAGTCTCAATAAGTGGTTTTGCCTAAAATGTGGCCATATGCGAAAAATATTCATACGTGCAACCCAAGCCATGTACGCGAGTGTGTAATGGTTGATTATACTTGAGTAGGGCATGAATGTGATGATAATACGTATGTTAGTGTGTATATGTGATGTAAGTCTAAGTGGGATACATAACTCGTTTTCATGGTATATGATACGAATGTGAGTTATGGGCCTTGCTATATGGTATTGGCCTAAGTGATAAGGGTACACAGTAATAAGTGTGAACCCATGATGCATATGTTAATAATAACTAAATTGGCAGAACATGATCAATTTAGTTATGCCTATACCCCTAGACAAATCGGTCTAGATAGGTTGATCGAGCAACTAGGATATTAGCAACTGCTAGCGTACCTTCGGGTATGAGACCTATAGGTCACTTTGTTGTGCTGACGAGCACTAGCCTTTGGGCATGATACTTTTAGCCTTCGGGCATGACACCATGAGCCTTCAGGCATGACACCGTGAGTTTGCTATCTAGTATTTGATAGTTGTATTGATATTAAAGGAATTAATTAAACTAATAACTATTAAGGTTAATGATGAAGTAATACAGTTTGACATATACTCTAGTTTTCATGACATGCAAATAAAGTATGATATGTGGATTGTTATGCTGAATGTGTAATGATCATATTCTTAAGCCTATTGTTTGCTCTATGCTATATAAGATCATGTATATGGTATATCACGTTATTATTGTATGTTGCGTAATATGTAGTTATTTCAATATAATAGCTATTGTGAATGCATATTTAATGATAAGATATAACTATGCATGTTTAAGTGATTGCACCACTAAGCTTTATGCTTAGCGCGTTGCTTATTTTTATAATGTGTAGATTGAAGACTCACTCCAAGTATCATCTTCTGTGAGCAAAAGGCGTAATTTTATCCATGGCATTTCCGAACTTATCGTAGATACTCTTGGCTACTCCAAACCTTATTACTGAGATCAGAATAACAACGGGTAACAGTGGTACCATTCAAAGGCTTGTCTTTAAAGCATTTGATGGTGAATTTATCACACCATTGTTCAAATAACCTAACTATTCCCAATTCCTAACAATTTAAGATCCAAGAGAATTTCATTTGGAGGAAATCCAACAGAAGGATATTAGTGCATGGATCAATCTTACACAGTACAGTAGAGACCACCGCACAAGGACCTATGATAGGATGGAACTCCGGCCCAACAAGACTTCTAATAAAATAAGAACCATGCATAAAATAATTATTTAATAGTTAAAAACAAGACTAATTTGATAATTACATAATGGAGACCCTAGTCCGAAAAAATGAAGAATGGGACATAGAACCATTACATATCAATCGTCATCTGATAAACAAACAACTTCATCTGGAGATATCACGGTTGTGCTTGTATTATTCTGCGGCGGAAGTTCAGATACAACTAGAGAGTCCGTGTTTAAACCCAAATCTGAATGCCTGTGGATACTGCCTGTTGAATTTGAATTTTGATTGTTCACATCCACAACCAAATCTCGTGCTGACAGCGAAGCACTAGAAAGAGGTGGCAAAATTCCTGAAGCCTCGGATTGATGTCCAATGTTTCGAGGATGAGTTTGCTGTGTAGATGGATGTGGTCGCATCTGAAGTTGAGAGAGTGCAGCAGAAGTTGTTGGGACATTACTGGGCACCTGGTGGCACGGCAACCCAACGGCAGGAGAAGAAGTATTGGATGCCATTGTGGATACTACAGTACGCTGTAGATGTGGGGCAGGAGCTCGAATTTCACTGGCAATTTGGAAATTGCCCGAAGCAGGGGAGATGGAGTTGATGAGAGGTGGTCTTGTTAAAGTGCCAGGAGCAGGTGCTGAGGAACGGTGCACAGCATGCAGAGATGGAACAGTACCATGTGTGCTGGGGGTTGCAATCTGTGAAACACTAGCAGATGGACCAGCTGAAGACAGTCTGTCACCAGGAGCCTGTGATGAAAGCTGATGCAGCTGCTGCATGAAACTTGAAGGCACATCTGCAGAAACAGAAACCATCAACAGCATAATCCAAAGAGTATTTAAGACAGGAAAATAGTGCATAGCACATGCCCAATGTACTCAACAGCGCCTTTTTTTTTTTTTTTTTTTTTTTTTTTTGCGGACACAAAAATAATTTTTTTTGTTAAAAATATAGGGATGGCAACAGGTACCCGCAAAACACTCCTTACCCGCACCCGATTATACATACAAGTATGTGAACCTTTTCTGAACTTAATTAACCTTCTACCTGAACCCGTCTTATACCAAATTTACCATTTGCCCATTTAAAATCCGAATTGTTCAACACATAAAAATTCAATTAAAATCTTAAAATTTTTTATAAAATTTATTTAAGATTAGTAATAAATTTTAATTAGCTTCATATTTTAAATTACTCACATTCATTTATTAATTATTTGATATTTTAATAAAATAATATACATTTATAGTTAAATTTTACATAGAATACGTAATATATGCGAGCTCATCCAAGGACAATATTCAACCCAAATGCAACATGGATAACCAATTTGATAATCCAACCCATTGAAGAATTATCCAAAACCATTCTATTACGGTTAAAACAAATTAGGTACTTTAAAGAATCCAACATGTTGCCATCCCTAGCTAAATAATAGACTCCATGATCACAGCTTCATGTTTTGTCGAAGAATGAATTTTTTGGACCCTTTCCGAGAATAAGCATATGTACCCTTCAACTGAATTTTGTTCAACAAACCCTAGCTAAAATAACAGGCTCCATGATCACAGCTTCATGTTTTGTCAAAGAATGAATTTTTTGGACCCTTTTCGAGAATAAGCATATGTACCCTTTAACTGAATTTTGTTCAACAAACCCTAACCTATAATTTTACTCGATCGAAAAAAAAACCCTAATGTTTGGATTAATCCACAATTAGAACCTTATCGTTTAAAACTTAATGATTAAACCTCCAACATTTGTGAGGCTTTTCAATAAAGCCCCTCAATTACTAATTCAGTTAAAACTAACAGAATATTCTTTTCAATTCACAAAATGAACGTTTCTATTTTTATTTAATATAATTCAAGTAAACAATAAATTTTTAATAATTAGATTGGGTCAGTTCTTAAGTTTTGCTACTTTTATCAAAGTATATGATTAATATCTACAAAAATGCCAAGAAATAGAAAATGATATTTTTTTTCCTCTGATCTTTTTATATATAAAATTTTGTGATTTTTGTAATTAATTGTCAATATGTTTTTAAGACAAATTAAATTAAAAAATAAATAAATAATATTATAATTTTTAACAATTAACATAAATTTATTTTTAGAAAATATTTAAATATATTGCACAACCTCGTTTATGTACTTACATTAAAAACATTATTATCACCCTTGTTAATTAGAAATATCATACTAAATAGTTCATATATGACAAGGCAAAATATGGTAATTTTTTATTTCTCGGCATTTGTAAAGATACTAGCTATATATTTGGATAAAAATCGAAGAAAATAAAGAGTAAACATATTTAATTATTAAAAATAATTAAAATATATTATTAATTTTTTATTATATTAAACATCAATTAGATCTCAAAAAATGAATATTTGACAAAGGGGCTCAATTGAAAAGACTCCAAAACGTTTGAGGGTCTAATTGTTAAGTTCCAAATAATAGAGTTCTAATAGTGAATTGGCCCAAACATTTGAGGTTTTCTCATAGTTATCCCTTATCTAGTTTTTGTTATTAATCACAAACGTTAAATACCTTGCTGTCTGCCAGTTGAACTAGTTGCCTTAATATCCATACATTTAGATCTGAATGCCTCAGCCAAGATCTTGTTCATAAGAACTTTGCTGCAGTTCGTGTCCAGTTCTTTCTTCCTCGAGAGGAATTCTGATTCCATTTCCTGATATTTAGTCTCATACTTCCTACGAATTTGAGCAACTACTTCATCTATCTCCTTCTCACAATCAGATTTGAGTCGTAGCTTCTGCAAAACAAAAATAAGTTTTAGATCAAAGTATATAACATGAGGCTTTTTGTCAGCATAAGAAAAATGTAAACAGGAACGCAACTGTCTCTTCATGAATGGTGATAATTTGTTCTATTTCTTTGCGTATCCTCTCCAATTCATTTTGCAGCGGATCATGATACAAAGGTGGAGGCACCTGCACAGGGGGTACTGCTTCTGCGGCATGGTTATGAGCTCCTGAGGAAGTGGATACAATACTTCCTGGAACATGCATTCCTAGTCCACCAAGAGGTATTTCAGAAGGCAAATGCTGCAAAAGATGTGTCACAGGCTGCAATACAGCTTGATTTGAGCATTCCGTAGGGTCCCTTTCCATTGCTGAAGACTCAGCTACACTGACAGTGGTCGGACCTCCATTACTAAACTGATGCCCTGTTTCACTAGCAGAAGGTAAATCCATGGCACAAGGACCAAAAGCAGAATCTACGGATTGCATTTGCAGCACATGCTCCATAACTGGTGCATCAGTATTAGTTCGATTAGAAGCCACATCATCATCTTGCAGACATGCTGAAGGCTCAACTTGTAGTAAGGAATCGTGCTCTCCAAATGCTGATGCAACCCTGTCTTGCAATCTAGTTGTAGTTTGGACAAAACACTGTTCTTGAAGTGCCTAAAGAAGCAAGGGTTTATAAATTATATAGTCTATTTTTAACCAGCACAAGACAGAAAAGCCATGACTGTCACAGTATTATGAGAATATGATAAAACAATGTTATAGTGAACAAGTTATGTCAGGTAACTACTGCTCATTAACTCGGAAATCATCCCAAGGGCACGGAGAACATATCAATGCATAATGAACACAATTTTGTAGGCATCATTCATGAACATAAAAACATTATAGCATAGAATAAGAGGAATTTGGAAGGTCCATGGAACAAGCATAATAGCATAACAGTGACTCCGATATAAGAATACAAGCAAGATGACATTCATAAATATCATAAACAAATAATGAACGAGATTAAATGGCACAGAAATGACATAAGCCAACGCATATTAAGCTTAAAAGCAGGAAAATTTACCCCGGATGGTTCTTGGAGATGACTGTCAGACAAGGCCACAGCAGATACACCATCGATCTGTGTGTCATTGCTACAACCCTGTACTTCACTAGGGACATTTCCCAAATTCTGTAATGGACTGAACCCATCCTGCTGATTAATTAGGGCAATGAAGGATGATGCTGTTACATGAACTCCAATAGTCTCCGCACAAGTTGAATCCTCCACTACTTGACTACAAGTAGTTTCAACTCCTGATGAAAGCACTGTGTCCTGCTGGTTAATTCTAGCATGTTTATCCAAATGCTGCAAGTCTTGGTTATCCACAATCTCAACTGCCTGAACCTTTCCATCCTGCTGTTTACTAGTTTCATCACAATTAATTACAAGCACAGCAGTTTCAGCCAATCTCGATGACGCCTTCATATGCTGCTGGTTTCTACTTTCACCACCCTCATTTTCACAAGCAATTTCAGGCACTCTGGGTGGGGTTCCCTCCTTGTGATTGCGAACTCCAATATTGTCATTGGAAGAATCAGAAATCCTATGGGCTCTAGTCTTATCCTCTACAAACATATCATTCTCCTCCCTAGTATTATCACCTAGTACTTCATTAGAGGCACGGACATCTCCTGATCCAGGAGTCGTAATGGAGTAAGGATCTTGATTCACAGTACACACGACTCCATCCTGCTGATTCAATTGAAATGCATAGTCAGATGGCATAGCAGGGCCACCATTATCCTCTCCAGTGATGGCAGTGCCCTCAACCATGGCTTCAGGAAGAGTAGTTTCAGGCTCACTCATATTCTCTGCACAACCAGTGCAATTGGCATTCTCAGACAATCCCATTGAAAGACTTCTATTCGGCACCATAACTGTAACCCCAAAAGAATTTTGTTCAATGGATGGGGGTTTAATAGCATTCTCCCTACCACCAGCAGAACTAACAACTTCTGGCACAACCAATGTAACCTCCAAAAAAGAAGTCCGTTCTTTAGACAAAGGAATATTAACAGAATCAACAATTTCCGATCCATGCATCATGCTTATAGCATTTGAAACTCCAACTGAAGCCCCTCCATCAAGCATATTTGATTTAACCCCATCAGAAATCAGTTTTGAAGAGAGTCCCCCAGTAAGTAGATCATCCTCGTCATCAATTAAAGTTTCTGGAACTTGCACTGTAACCTCTCCATCTTCAGTGCTTTGGACTTCTTCAAGATTCCGTCTTTTCAAATGAGCATTCAAAGAGCGAGCATTTTCTTTATTGTTCCCTGTTTCACTTGAAGATGGCTTACTTATTGACCCCATCTTTGCCCAGGATATAACTCCTTTTATCCAATGATTTTTTCTCTCTTCCAACTTCTTCCTTGCAGCCATATGTGTTTCCTCTAGTTTTCTAGAGTGTATCTCCATTTGGAGGCCGAGTTCTTCAAACTTCTTTTTATATTCAATATCAAGTAACTTAAGTTTATCTGTTCTCATTGAACTATTACTATGCAAACGAATAACAGCTGCCTCCATTTTTTGTTTATTCTCATATTGTGACTTCTCACTCTCATACTTTCTCTTACAGTCCTCTATTTCTTCCTGCTGCTTCTGCAAGAGCTTTCTCATCTGTTTATCACATTTCTTTTCAATATCTCTGATACTCCTTGAAAAATCCTGCTGTCCTAGCAGTGAAAGTACCTGATCATCAAAGGATTCTTGACCATGTACCAGGCCTTCAAACTCTACTTTCACTTTTTGCAGGCTAGATTGTGTTGGCAGTGAACACTCGGCATGATGGTCATTGGTAACTACATTAGTCAATGGTGTAGAATTTTCTTTGTGGTATAAGAACATTTTCTTCAGACACCTCAACATTGAATATACATAATCTGCCTCTTCTTTCCTGCAGCCAAATTTTAAATGTCGTTTTGCAACTGCAAATGATTCTTTGTGATCAAGTTTGTACTTGAGCAAAGAAGCTGCTGTCCAACACTGAAATTTGCAAAGACATAATTGAGTAAGCTGCTGGAAATGTCAACAAATATTTTTCTCAGGTACAATGCCAACAAAACCAGAATCCATGCAAGGTCAAGCTATGCATGCTAAGAACTCAAAAAGGACAGAAAGCATGCATATGCAGAAATTAGAAAATGGGAGCATCACTCACACTTTAGAGAGAGAGAGAGCGCAATAATGCATTTAAAAACAATACTGACTTTCTAAGGTCTAATTTCAAGAAAAAAAAAAAGAAAGAGAATAAAAGAAAGGAAAAACTTCTCAATGGAAGAAATGAACACAACCGGATGGTTTGAGCTCACCTCTCAAATTTTGCAACAAAAAGTCGGTAAATTCTCAAACTTCTTAATCGAAGAAACAAAGACACGTGGTTTCACTCATGCAAAATGCCAGAGTAACTAGAATGACAGGCATAATAGAACTCCATCATCCAACTTATTCATTAGGACATCACAAAAGAAAGGCTCGTACCCAGTTTTCTCTTAAGGAAACATCAACCAAATTTTAGCAATTCAATGGAAGAATAAAAGACCAAAATCATTAAATTGACCATTGAACTGCAAATGAACTTAGGTAAACCAGAAAAGAAGAACAAAATTAATCATTCAGCGATACAACTGAAGCAATTTTTTTCCACAGCCTTGCTACATCATCAGTGTAAGTTCTTATATTTTTATTGAAAAGAAATAAGCGAGGAAGATTCTATCCAAAAAAAGCATCAACTAGATCATTTCAGTTCAGAGTATGAGAAAAATCATCAAAACTGACCATCAAACTACATATAAACCAAACTATATCAAGAAACAAAACCAAAATCAATCAAAAAGCACAACTCAAGAACTTGCTACCCTCTAGCTAAAACATCTATGTGCGACTTATCTTTAATCAAAATAGAGAAATTGGAGACAGTAACTCTATCAGAAGAAAACAAATTATGACAGCATAGAAGCAAGAGATAATTCTAACCAGGGATATATGAAATGCCTGGAGTATGGTTGCTGGCTCCCTGATAACACAATGATTATTCATCACATATTCTAGAAAACTTTGAGCAATAGCCATGACATCTTCCTGTAATGATAAAAAGACAGAATAAATGTTATAAAACAAATATGAATATATATAGCATGAGTCAATAATTGCAGAACCAGTTTGTGTAAGAAATTGTTTAGCCTAGTACAAAGTATCAGCCTATACAGCGTCCAGGCCAGTTGGGAAAGTCTTCACTTTTAAGCATTTACATACAATGCAATAGCATAAGCAACTATAAAATACAAAAAAAAAAATGTACCAAAACGAATATATGCTCTTAAGCTGTGCAGTTTATCTCAATATAGCAGTCCTTTACAAGAATGATCTAAATGGGAAAGAGTGCATTATGGTAGATCGATGCCATAACGCACAAGCAGCCTGCTTCCTACCAGGTAGGTGCACTCAAATTTGAGGCAAGGGCAGTTAAAAAAAAAGTGGAACTTTGATCATATTCAACCTAAACTTGACATAAAAGTTAACTGCGCACAAGACAAACAGGCTTGGAATTCTCTAATTTTATTAGCCAACTATGCCATTAACAAGTGCAAAGCTCATCACCACAGCAACCTTCTGCATTATTTCATTAATTCTCAGACCAAGTATACAAATAAAGAAACAAAAAGATTGCACAGCAAGGTACCATATTTTTATCACCAAGCACAAAGAAGAGGATCCCTGCAAAAGCACAGCAATGAACAAGAACTTGTAGCAATTAACTTCAGGAGGTAAATAAGATACATACAGGGAGTTGTAGAATTTCACAAAGCTTTGCAATCTCTGGTTTCAATAGAACACACAGACTCTTTTGTGAGTCACGTAAACTAGTTCCTTCCGTAAACTTAGCCATTCTAGCAGTTGACGCTTCTGATTTATTATTAGCAAAGCTTGGGGAAGTCAATGTACGATTTGCACAGCTAGTATTGTGATGACTAGTTGAGTCAGACATCAACCAATGTACATTATGTGACGTGGCTCCAAAATTTCCTGAAAAAATTGTGAGTACTTTCATGAAGGATATAGAAAATAAAGATTGCCATAGTAGCAATCCAAAATAGTAGCAAAATACAATGCCAATCAGTTATTTACCTTCATTTTCCCCAGCAACTATGTTCCCTTGGGCAGATTTCATTGAGCTTCGGTCAACATCAGTGTTGGCCACTTTTTTACGCTTCTTGGCAACTTCCTGACCCTCACATTCTGGTTTCTTCAGATCATCATCTAAGTGCTGAACCCTTTTACGTTTCCTTTGTGACAAACCAGATAAATATTTCCACCGGGGCTGCTTTCCATCTAATAGTTTCTTCCAGAACAAATGCAGCAGATTTGCATCACTCAATTGGATTTTCTGCTCACCAGGCAATGGAAAATCAGTAATATAATTTCCTTGATTTTGTTTAGCTTTCAAGATTATAGAGTTCCTTGTATTGTTGTCTTTGGCATTCTGAGTAAGTATGGTCAAGACCTCCTGGACAATATCTGTAAGAGGCACTGGCTCAAATGGTGTTTCATCACTACTGGTGAGGGTAGAGCAACTATGAAACTCGTCCAATTTACAGAATAAATATGATGCCCCCCAC
>CANXYI010379423.1:0-10312 GCA_948208565.1 Hura crepitans | reverse complement strand
TTATAATATAACTTGTTTCCTATTTCTTAATTAACTTATTCATATCCGATATTAATGTTTCGTAATTTTAGCAAAGTAAAATAATCGAAGCCTTGGGTAACTCACTCTTAGAGTGATCCTGAGAAAGGGTAAACAAACTAATGACTGATGAGTTGATAATACTAATAAGCTAATAAATCAGTGACAAGGATAGGCTCTTTCATTGCCTTGCCACTACTAAGTTGATAACTGATAAATTGATAATACTGATAAGCTGATAAATTAGTGACAAGGAAAGGCATTCCTATAGCCTATTGCCCTATCATTGCTGAGTTTATAACTGATAATATTGATAAGTATCTAATATAGCACTAGTGCCAAGCTGTAACTATTGCATATCAGTGTCCTATCTCTTTTTGTCATGCCAAAGCTACCCTAACCTAGCACTTGTACCTTTTGTTACATGTTCTTATACACATACATCTTCTATCTACTATTATATTTAATTAATATTATTGCTTAGCAATGTTATGTGTATGGTTTAGTGCTTGCAAGTTGTACATGACTCGCCACGCTATAATTTACTAGTGTTCATGTAAAAGTTACTGATTCTTTTTAGAATTTAATCCCAAAAAAATGGATTTTCTCATGTTCTGTCTATGTGTTACTGAAGCACTATCTCTACTTTATGTGCTATGCAGTTGTAATTCTATTACTATATCTTATCCTCTGTGTACTTTTAGAACAACATTCAATTGTTATTAGATCATGTTAGCTTTATGAATATGCATCTTATATGATTAAAGCATTCAAAGGGCTAAATATAGATAAATAATATATCACAAGCTAATATGCAGCTGGTACAATGCAAGCTCTGTGGATAAAGAATGTTATCATACCACTCAGGCTAGTATATGTTTTTAAGTATGTGTACATAGTCAATACTTCATATAAGATATTCATTGAATAAACCTATAAACCATAATTACTATTAAGATAAGGATTATTGGGTTATCTATGATTAAATGGCTCTATAAGATTAATCTGACCTGTAAAGATAGAAGATAAAGAAGCACATATCCTTTTGTTGATCTGAGGAGAAATACTTTTTTCCTAGGGCTAATATCATAATTACATAGGTTGAATACGTTAAATAACTCCCTTAATTTTTCCATAAAATTTGTTATAATTTATGCAGTTCTTGTCTGGACTATGTCATAATGTGCCCAACTCGTATCTAGTTCATAACTTGTAAGGTTTCTTGTTATATATATTTAAGTCCTTCCCATTTATTTATCATGTTGTCCACTGTTCACTTTTAAATTCACTATGTTACTTAGGGATTAATTTAAACAGGTTATGTCTAAAGGCATGTTTAGCACCTTAAGATTTAATTTCTCTTTTTGGTCTTTCTATTAATACATAGTTACATTTCACATGTCATGTTCTATTCCACTATTTTGGTATGTTTTCCAATATGTTTTATCTATTTAGTTTTAACTAATATTGAATTATAGAAGCTTACATCTACCTTAACTATCTATGAGATCTCCAACACTTGTGTTTTACAATCAAAATGCATAGAAAAAAATGCATGATCTAGATGTAAGTATTGCTACTCTTGATACCCCTACAAAACTTTTTAAATAAGATAGGAACTATAATTTACCGCTTTTATATATCTCGACTCTTAATATGACAACTATTCATAATTCCTACATAATGTGCTACCCTTGCCTAAAGGATTATATGCAAAGGTACATTGATCTTCACATATATCATAATTGCTAGAAAATGGATATAAGTATGCTATTTAGATACACCCATGCAAGATGAATATGCATGTCTAAGTTAAGACTATAGATTTTTATTAAATGTCAAACACATAAACTACATTTATAACATGAAAAGATCACATTCATAGTTTTAATGGTAACTAAATAACTAGTAAAAAACTCATTCTATTACTATAAAGGTTAAGACATAAGGGAGTATATACCTCTTTGTTGAGTGTAAAGAGGTCTTTCCTATTCAATATTATATCATGTATAGGAGATTTCCATTTTTCCAACTAACTATGCTAATTTAACATATGAACTCATATGTCTCTACCTGACACTTTGTGACATATTCACCTTATCATTCTAGATAATTATTAAGTTCACATTTGCCATTTTAATCATGGTATAGGCTTATACACATGTTTTAGTGTGTTATCAATTACGTAGGTGTTTTATAATACTACTTCACATTCACTTATGTATAAATATCATAGGGCTAACTTGTTCCATAACAAATTAAATATACATACACCCTTCTTAAAGATCTAAATAGCTGATTACAACACATATAAAGTTGCCTTATACCTTTAACCCTCCCTATGAAGACATGTACATAGTTTACCCATTTTCACATATTCCACTTTTTCCTATTAGTATACTGATACTCTACCAACCAAATTTAGCAAAGGAATACTAATAAAATAATACATAAATCCTCTTCTATACTTTTGGTGTTTGTGTCTCATATTCAATCCTTTTTTTCTATGTTATTTATATCTAGTTTTTCTTATAGCAAATTATTTCCTTACATAATTCAACCTTTATTGTAGGCATTGTATCTATAAAATTCCATCCCATACTGCAGCAACTTTTATAGCATTATTCTCCTTTACTTACATTAACTCTTCATTTTTTTATACTATAGTCCCATAATAATTTATAACAACTTTCTCGAATGCAGAAAATTAAAATAGTGGAAGGGAGTGTCCATATCCCCTTCTTCCTTTTAATGGGTCACTTGAACCGAAACAATTGATGAATCAACTTAAACCTTACTCCTCAAGTCTCAAAAGATGAGAAGTGGATTTAAGGAATCTTAAATCATTCCTATTTGGTTGGCTGAGAAAGAGTGAGTTGGGTACCACAAGGTAGGAGTTGCTATACAATCAAAGCTAGGAAATACCTTGTAAGGCCAAAACCAGAGCGATTCAAAACCCTACTCTTATTTATACCACAACTTAATACAAAATTTCAAATTAAATTATAAAATTATCCATTTTCTTCAAGCAAGCGTAGGCATTAAAGTAAATCACATATTCACATAATGGAATAATAAGACGTATTTACAAAAATAAGTAAAATGCTTTAAATTAAAGAATTCTATACATGAAATCGGACAATTGACTATTTTGAGAACTTTGGTTCTTACATGCTTATTTTTAGAAAACAAATTTTTATTATTTGTGACTTTTATTAAGGAAAATCAAAACCCATTTTATTAGTAAAACACCAGTTAATTAGGTATAAAATAGCTTAATTATTTTTTATGGTGTGTAAAAATCAATTTCCTACATATTATAACATACATGGAATATACAAGGAAATAATTAGACTAAAAAATAAATTATATGGCAAACACCTAAAATACAGTCTAACCCAAAAATAAAATAAAATAAAATAAATTAGATGAAAATCACCTAAAATACAATTGTGTATAATTGCCTTCATGAAGAAAAGATCTCAAAAAGATGGAACCTGTAGAGAAAAATCTTTCAAAATACTAAAAATGGCATTTAGTGAATATTTTTTTTGCTTAAAAATGGCATTTAGTCAATATTTTTTTTGCCTTTTTTAGAGTTTTTTCCCAAGAGCCCAAAGAGAGAAAACCTGTACGAATTTTCTTATTTTTTGCACAAGTCCTGAGGTTTATAAAATGGCCATTTCAAGGGGTGAAATGATCGTTTTGATGTGTAAAATAGCTATTTTGATCCAAAACGGTCATTTTAAGGATCAAAATGATCATTTTACCCATAGGGGTGACATGTATGAATTCTTCCTTCTTTGATGAAATGATGTCATTTTGTTTAGGCAAAACGACTATTTCGGACAAGTATGAAATGGCCGTTTTGAGGCTAAAACTGCTATTTCAGCAAGGCATGAAATGGCCATTTTAGAGCAAAATAATGTTGTTTTACCTTAAGGCTAAAAATGTGTAAAAAATGCAATTTTCTTAATTTTAAAACTTTATCTTCTTTTTTAACTACTCCTTACTATGGGGGGCTATGGTGTCAATGTTAAGCATCTAGCTCGAGCTATTTTTCTCTCATTTCATATAAGATTGTGAGATTTTTTGGGCTAGGCAAGAACCTTTTATTTTTAATTATTAAAAAAAACTTTAAGATCTTTATATTGGATGTTAACATCCTTATTCCTCAAAACTTAGTCTTTTTCTTTATCATTAGGTAATCCAAACACGAAAGCCCTAAAAAACCTAGTGTCTACAGTTGCCCCTAACTTTGGGGAAGTGACTACAGAGTGTGTGAGGTGACCCAAAGTTCGAAAAAAGAGATACATACCTTATAGGTTGACCCTTCTTGTGTGTGATCTAATACCATTATTGGTTTAGCTCAAGCAGTGCTAGGATGTTGCACCTAACATTGATTTGATCTAGGCAGTACTAGAGACATTGCACTCAGAGGTTATCATCCTTCAAGTAGTCCTACAGACATTGCACCTAAAGTTAATGTGTACTGAGCAGTGTTGAAGACATTACATCTAGACTCAGGCAGTGCTAAAGACATTGCACTTGAGGTTGTCCTTCAGGCAGTGCTATAGACATTGCACCTAAAGTTGATATATACTAGGCAGTGCTAAAGACATTAAACCTAGACTCAGGTAGTGCTAGAGACATTACACTTGAGATTAATATGAATTGGGTAGTGCTAAAGACATTGCACCTAGACTTAGGTAGTGCTAGAGACATTACACCTAAGATTGATGTGATATGGGCAGTGCTAGAGACATTGCACCCGAACTCAGGCAATGTTAAAGACATTACACCTAAGGTTGTTATGAAGTGGGTAGTGGTAGAGACATTACACCTAAGGTTGTCATGCTTCAAGCAGTGCTACAGATATTGTACCTAATGTTGATGTGTACTAGGCAGTGCTAAAGACATTACACCCAAACTTAGGTAGTGCTAGAGATATTGCACTTGAGATTGATGTGACATGGGTAGTGCTAGAGACATTGCACCTAGACTTAGGTAGTGCTTAAAATATTGTACTTGACGTTGATGTGATATAGGTAGTGCTAAAAATATTACACTTGAGGTTGTTATGCTTCAGGCAGTATTATAGACATTGCACTTGAAGTTGACCTTGGAAAAATTTTACTGATGATAAGTCATCATTCTTGCCCCATGTAACTGAAAAAATGGTGGTGGACTATTATTGGCTCATCATTTGTAAGATTACATAGAAAATTCGGCTTCCCCTCTTTGAGGAAAAAAGAGGTAAAATATATTAGTCATTAGAGTTCTTTTATAGCATAGATGCATGTTATGTTTGTGAGTGTGTCTTGTCTTAGTAAAAAAAATTTGTTGTTTCTTTCTTTCTCTCATTTCTTTTTTATTTCTTTATGTTTGATTAATTAAAATATTATTATTATATTTCTCTTTTCTCTTTTATTTCAAGATAAATGTAATTAATAGAAAATAACTAATAATTTTGTCAATAAAAGCCTGGAGTACAAATTTTGGTGTCTTAGGCTAATTTATACATAAATAATATGATAAGAGAAGCTAAAGAGCCAGTGAGTGTCTTTGAGTCCATAATGTTTGAAGGTCTACCTCAATTGACTCTATCCTAGCCATGAGCTCACGACGAGTGTCCTTGATCCTTGTGCTCAAGTCTATGTGTATAAACTGAAGCTATGTCATGAGCCAACCTATATACCCTGTAAGAGAACCTTAATGGAAGCTAGAGGATGCAGAGAAAAGGATGGTCGAGCTTCATCAATCCGTTGATGCTATTGCCGTGGTGGACTAGTAAAACTTAAGTCATCACCAAGTAGCTGATCCAAATCTATGTCAAATCATGTAACCATTAGGTTTGTGCCTACTGGCTGTGCTTTACCCCATTTGGCTAGCTCCTTAGGTGTAAAAAATCTATATCTAGCTGGGCATGTACGATCATTCATTACAATCTTGATGGCAAAGCATGTCTCTTGTTCCACCCAGAACTGTTGTGCAATAAGAGCTTTTCATTTGCTCTATGTTTATGCCTACACTAGTAAGGATAGTAGTGATAACGCAACCCACCATAGTCTCCTTAATGAGAAATTTGCTAGCCCAGTGAAGATGTTCCAAAATGGATAACACCAAGTTGAATCAAACACTATTCTTTATGGCCTAAAAACTATATAGCTCGATCTAATTCACCTAACCAGTGTTAGCACTATAGCCTAAGTTGGAGAGAGCAAATACTCTATGTAGATACTAGTGGAGCGGGTCCCAAAGTAAAGAAGCCTTTATATGGCTAGCTCTATAGAAGGTGCCCTCACAACCGATAGTAGCTCACTGATCATATAAACTCTCAACTATCTCCATAATACTAGTAGTATGTAATATGAGAATCTCAAAAAGGTGTCAGATAGAGAGCTAATAGTGCACACCTAAGACCCTGAACTAGATAGCTATCTCATCTGAAGGGTGTGTCAAATGGTATTGTAGTGTGCTCAGGAACTGGAGCATTGCTTGTTATGGCACTATGAATAGAAGTCTCTCCAGCCAATTTATGCTAGGAGCTAGTTGGCTCTGAATAGTGCTCCTAAGTTATGCAGCATGTTGAGATAGAAATATTAGCTCCCTATAAAGGTAACAGAAGCTAAGCATTGAAATCTCTCAGCCTTTTTAGCATTGAGCCAATTAGGTGCTATCACATATGTCAAAATAGGTTGACGGTGAACCCAGCTTTTGTTGTCTAATTAGAGGCATCTTTTTTCTTTTTTTTTTCTTCTTCCTTTTTTTTTATTTTTGTAATGCCAAAGTAGGAAATGGTAAAAATGAAAAGAAAGTAAAAATAAATGATTTTTATAGGTACTAGATGAAGCAACCATTTCGGCCTTGCTAAAATGGTTGTTTTGCTTATAAAACGGCCATTTCACCAAAAGGTGAAACATCCATTTTGGCTTGTGCTGAAACGACCATTTTACGCTTGTAGCAAATGGGTATTTTAGCCAAAACGGGGCATTTTACCCCTAAAATGGTGGTTTTGCTTTATGAAATGACTATTTTAGGTATAAAGCCTATAAATGCCATGAATGCATGCATGGATCCTTATGCCACTTGAGTTTTTTTCTCTTTTTTTTTTTTGCTCTAATGGGTGACAAATTCCTCTAAAAACTTCATAAAATCCTTGTTCTCCCTTTTACTTAGGCAATTCCCATACTAGCCTTTTTTTCAAGCTTGAAATTCCTTCAATGGGTCAGGTTTAATTTATCTTTGTTAAAGGCTACCACCCATTTTTGGGACCTGCAGTTTCATGTTTTTTTATTTTCTCATCAAGAGTTATTCCTCTAATTTGAAGAATTTTTTGCAATTCTAGGGGTGCCCTATTTATTTGATACACCACTTTATTGCTTGACCTATGTTCCCCACTACCTATATGAAGTCATTAACTCCTTTAAGATACTTTTTTCTCTAGCTACCTAACGGGTCCCATAGAGAGAACTAGTTTCTCTGAATGCTCTGCTAGCTTATGTTGAAGGCTATACCAACATTCTATCTCTTTGTGCTGGTGTGTATCTATTGTTATTCTTCTCTAAATATCTGATGGTGACATTTGAAAGCCATTTTAGGGACTATTAGCTATTCAGTATAATAAATAAGCTAACTAAAGGCTCGAACCCCTTTTTGCTAATACTTGTTAAGACTATTATAGGTCTAGATGTAGTATAATTCGGTGAAGTTGATTTCCTTCCATGGGAGTCTGATTCTACTTCAGGTTAGTTTTTTTTTTTGAATATACTACCCTCTAAGGGGTTTTCGCCCTATTCTCCAGTTTACCTTTTGCTTAAAAAATTGTTCAAGTTTTTCTTTTTAATAGACTTTTTATGGATAGATTACCCTTGCAAGTTTTCACCTTATCCCCACTTGGCTTTTTCTTAGGAAGCTTTTACAGGTTTTTATTCCTAACAACATTTTTTTAAGTTTTGTTTATAGTAGAAGCTTTACTTGTTGGATGATCCTCTCCCTGTGTCCTTAGGTCTTATAGTCTAAAACACTTACTGCCTCCTATTGTTATATGCCATTTTTTTTGAAGTGGATCAACAGGTTGTTTGGATCGCTGCCATTACTGATCAAAGCATAAATTTCATGAGCCAATAGATTTCCTTACAGCATACACAAAGGAGCAATTCTGTAGCTATGTACCCCTCATTGGCTTGTATAAAGTTACATTCTGCATTTTAGATCACTATGCAAGGCAATTTAGAGAGACCTAAGGCATTGTCTATCACCCATTGTCATTCAGATTTGTCTATCACTTTTGCTGCTATGTACTGTGACCTATGGAAGTAGTTACCCTTAAAGATCAAAATTCCTTCCAAGATCTCTTACAACTTTTAAACTTCTGAGGCATATAAAGATTGGATGATGGGACCTTTTCGAGACAATCAGACCCGATGGTTAAAAATGGAAGATGAGAGGAGTACTAAGAGATAAAAGATCTAAAAAAAATGTATTTGTATTGGTTTTTTTTTTAACTCAAGTACAAAATTGATGTAACAACAATATTTCCACCTCTCTAGTCCACAAGATGCTTAATCCTGCTTATTAAAGTGGTCTTATCTACTTACATCATATTAGCATTTTATGATAATCACAACTAGACATTAATGCAATAACACATTTCCTCGTTTAATCAAGGGAAATCTTACTTACATCTTAAACTCCTATTGTCAATTAGCCTTATGGGTTTTCTTAATTGACTATTTTCTCTCAAACCCTAATTGTTCCATAGGATACCTTTTTAGTTTATCCACGTTTATAGACTCCTTGTACTCATTCCTATCATAATTTATAAGGATTGTTTTGCCCTCTAGCAATAATTTCTTAAGGATGAATGGTCTTTCCAAATTTAGCTTTACTTTCCTCTTAGATCAGCAAGACCAGGTCTTATTTGTTTGAGAACTAGTCCTCTTTCCTTTAACTTGTAATTTTTCACCCTTTTATCAAAAGGTCATACCATCTTTTTATTTTTGATAAACTTGATTTTGATAATAGGCTTTTAACCATTTCTCATCTAACAAGTTTAGCTTCTGGAACCTTTGATCTGCCTAAACTATCTTAAAAATCTTTGCTTCTATTGCTACCCTTAAAGACTGGAGTTTAATCTCTACCAGAAGCACTGCTTTTGACCCATATACCAATGAAAATAGAGTGGCACCTATTGAAGTCCTAATAGTAGTTTTGTATCCCTAAAGAGCGAATGAAAGTCTATCAGCCCAATCTCTATAGGTTATAACTATCTTGGACATAATCCTCTTAATATTCTTGTTTGTTGCTTCTACCACTCCATTGGCTTATAGTTTGTAAGGAGAGGATTTATGATGCTCTATCTTATGCTTTTGTTGTAATGCCTTTGTCTTAACTTGAAATTGGACATCGTTGTCAAAGACTATGTGCTGTGGGACCCTATATCTGCAAATTAAATACTTTTCTATGAACTTAGCCATCTCTCTTACCCCTAACTTCTTAAAAGATTCTGCTATAACCCATTTTTAGAAATAGTTAATGACTACCATAATAAATAATGCCCATTCAAGGCTATTTGATGTATTTCTATGATTATGTCTATCTCCCATGCAATGAATAGCCAAGGAGATGATAAGCTATGTAGTTTTGATATAGGTACATATCTTAAAACCCCATATTACTAGAACTTATGACATTTTTGTATGTACTTTGAACAATCATGGTCCATTGTAAGCTAAAAGAATCTTTGATGCATGATTTTCTTAGCTAACTCTAAACCATTTATGTGTGTCTCATAAGACCCCATATGTATCTCTTCTATGACCCTTTCTGCTTCTTTCTCTTTTAAGTAATGGAGCTAAAAACCATTTGCTTGCCTTTTGTATAAGACCCTACCTACATAGATGAATTGAGTTGACAATTTTCTCAATAGCCTCTTATCCCTATCCGTAGCTTCCTTAGGATATTCCCTATTTTTTTAAAGTAATTTTGGATATCATAAAACCATGGTTTACTTTCTTTCTGATGAATTTCCATTATTTGCTCTGACTTGTAGCAAGGCTTTTCTAAACTAGAAACAATTACTGGTTTCATGATTACCCCTTTTGGATTATCCGATATAGAGATGAGGGTGTCCAATGCATATGATAACTGATTCTCATCTCTAGGAACATGTTGAAAAGTGCATATCTCAAATCATCGACTGATAGATCTCAGATGTTCTACATAAGGCAATAATTTTTCTTCATGAATAGTTCATTCTTCATTAATCAGATACACTACTAAAGATGAATCC
>CANXYI010379418.1:0-11173 GCA_948208565.1 Hura crepitans | reverse complement strand
CAGGGTTTAAAGGTCTAGAAGAGAAATCATGTTAATTGATACAGGTTGCATGTATAAAATGGCAATTGTGTGCGTAATTGACATATTTGGTTTGGTATATTCCACCACTGAGTTTTATACTCAGCGTATCGGTGTTCCAATACACAGGTCATAGACAGAGGGGCCCACAGCATCAGACGAGGAGCACAGTGTAGCTGAGCATGTGTCTTTTTGGTATCTTGCTTTTCTTTCTTTTATAAGATGTATAGGTGTGCACTCATGTATCAGTGGATATAGGTTATATATGTGAAACCGCAGTATCTTTTATATACAGATATAGGTTGTATAGGTTGAATTAAAGTATCATGTATGAAATGGTTATTCTATGAATGCATGGTTATTGTGGGTCGCTGACCCTATGATTGAATGTGCTGATGATTGTTGACTATGATTTGGAGGACCAGAGAGTCCGTTGGAGTTTGTGGATGTTGTTTGGGGTTTAGAAGTGTTTTTCTTGCAGGTTTGGATTTGGGCTAGATAACAGGGCAGCTGTTATGCTGCCTGAATATTAAGAAATTTTTAGTAGCGCCTGACGTTGATACCCCTAGATTACAGGCATACGGTAAAAGGAGAGTAACACACCTTATCGGTCCAGGTAGGATTGGTAGGGGGTGTGACCACACTTAGGCGGATCAGAAACCTATCCTATATCGGAATGGAGGGAAGATGGTGGTATCCCTTGCAGACGCATTTTTGGTAGAGGGGTGGTTCGGATTCCATCAGAACTCTGAAGTTAAACATGTTTGGACCAGACCAGTACCAAGATGGGTGACCACTTGGGAAGTCGTTCTCTTTGCCTAAGAACAAAACCGTGAAGGGCAGTGGCCCAAAGCAGACAATATTTACAAGGGGGTGACAGGGGCATTACAGTTGGTATCAGAGCCTGACCCTCCCTAGTACAGTATGATAGTGAGGATGCTATGTCCTAAGGTGGGGAGGACCACACTTAGGTAGATAGGAAACCTATCCCATATCGGAATAGAGGGAAGATAGTGGTATCCCTTGCAGATGCATTTTGGGTAAAGCGGTGGTTCGGATTTCATTGGAACTCCGAAGTTAAACGTGTTTGGACTAGAGCAGTACCAAGATGGGTGACCACTTGGAAAGTCCTTCCCTTTGTCCAAGAACAAAACCGTGAAGGGTAGTGGCCCAAAGCGGACAATATCTGCAAGGGAGTGACAGGGGCGTTACACTATCCAAGGCTAATAAGTTACTCTTTTTGTAGTAAGCATATGGCTAATCATGCACCTGAAGAAAAAACTGAAGAAGTGGTTAGTTTTGTACCAACTATAATATAGGGAGTAGGCAATGCATCCATACCTAAACCCAGTGATGCTACATAGCAACCATAACTATAAGTGCCTGGTCAACAGCGGGTAGAAGCATCATTTGCTTTGTTGCGGAATATATTAAATTTGCTAAGACATACCTATATTACTACTGCTGCTTGACCTCTACAACTAACTCCTCCATAGAAGACTCCTCTAGAGAGGTTGAGAGAGAGGGGAGCTTTTGACTTTTTGTGGAGGAGGGAGGATAATGCTGCTAGGGCTAAATACTTAATAGATAGGACATTTCAGAGTTATAGTGTAGTTTAATTTTACTGATGTAGAGAATCTGAAGTGTGCCACTTATCTTTTGCAAGAAGAAACTTATAACTAATGGAACATTATTAAGGGAAGAAAAATACCTGTAGAGTTGACTTGGGAATTTTTCCTTATGGAGTTTAGAAAGAGGTACATACTTGACTTCTAGAAGGATAAAAAGAGACAAGAATTCTTAGATCTAAAGAAGGAAAAGTTTTAAGGATTTTACCAAAATCCTAAAGTATACTGAGGAATTTAATCCTAATGATGAGGAGAAATTCAAGAGATTCTTAGCAGGACTAAATGTAAAGCTGAGGATGAAAATAGCCAATACCAGGGAGAGAGATTTTACATTAATAGTGTTAGCTACATATGACATGGAAGAAATCGTACAAGAAAAGAGGGACATCTTCCAAAGAAAGAGGTATTTCATCATGAGAAAGTCTAACGCAATGTCAAGAGATGGTAAAAAGAGGAGAGAGGGTTAGTTATAGACATAATCTCAACCTAAGTCCCCGTATTAGATAGGGTATCAGGGGCAGAGAGAGGCACAAACCCAAAGGTCAGGACAAACCTCTACAAGTAGACCTCGATTGGCTTTTCGAGCTAATAGTACTCCTAATATAGGGCATAATAGGAATGGACCTCCCATGTGTGCCACTTATCAAAAGAGGCACTAGGGTTAGTATAAAGTAGGCATAAAAGGAGAATGTTTTTAGTTTGGTGCTAAAGACCACTACAGAAGAGAGTGTCCTTAAAGGCATGTAGAGGGTGCTTGGATGTAGGCATCTAATGTTGTACCTCAGAATAGGGGTTAGAGGCAAACCAGAGGAGAATAGCTTAGTGTTAGCTAGGGCACTAGAACTGAGGCTCGTGCTCTAGCTAGGTAGTATGCTATGAGAGCTAGATAAGAGGCTACAACACAAGACATCATAACTGGTACTTCTTATTTATTTAATGTTACAATTTTACTTTGATAGAACTTAGTTTTACATATTCCTATATATGTACTACACAAGCACGAAATAGGTAGTTAGAGCTTGAACATGTTGATGTAGACATTAGAGTTAGCAATCCTATAGGGCAATGTGTGGTTATGAATAAGTTGTATAGGCAATGCCCCCTGGTGATTTAGAGGTATAGATTTCCTATTGATTTGATTGATTTGCCTTTTAATGAGTTTGATGTGATCCTAGAGATGAATTAACTGATTGAGCATCAAACCATGATTCATTGTAAACATAAGAAATTGACTGTTAAGACTATAGAGGGGTAGATAGTCACAATGGATGGTGAGAGAAATCTTTTAAATAATCTTATCTCTGCTGTTAAGGCACAAAAACTTCTTCAAAAGGGTTGTTAGTCATATTAGGCCTATACTATTCACCTAAACACTTCTAATTCTTATTTGGACCATATTCAAATTGTTTCTAAGTTTCCTAAGGTATTTCCTGATGAGTTACCAGGCTTACCATCTCAGAGGGAACTAGATTTTGAAATTAAGGTATATCTTGTCATAGCTTTAATATCTATTGCTCCTTATAGAATGGCACCTACTGAGTTAAAAGAACTAAAGGTACAACTACAATAGCTATTAGATAAAGGTTTTATCTAACCTAGTGTATCTCCTTAGGGAGCACCTATGCTGCTTGTAAAGAAGAAAGGCAAGTCACTCAGGTTATGTATTGATTATAGGTAGCTGAATAAAATGAATATGAAGAATAAGTATCCATTGCCTTGGATAGATGACCTCCTTGATCAGATGAGAGGGGTAGGTGTATTTTCTAAGATTGATATGAGATCTGGATACCATCAGCTAAGGATTAAGGAGGTTGATATTCCTAAAACTCCTTTCAGAACTAGGTATGGGCATTTACGAGTTTTTGGTGATGCCATTTGGGCATGCCAATGCCCTAGCAGCTTTCATGGATCTCATGAATTGAGTTTTTTAGCATTATCTAGATAAATTCATGGTGGTGTTCATAAATGATAATTTGGTGTACTCTAGAAGCCAGGAAGGGTATGAACAACATCTTACATTTTTGTTATAGACCCTGAGAGAGAGATAGTTGTATGCCAAGCTCAGTAAATGTGATTTTTAGGTGAGTGAAGTTACTTTTCTAGGCCACATAGTTTCATTAAAAGGAATCAAGGTTGATCCCAATAAAGTGAAAGCACTGCTACAGTGGTATCCACCTAGGAATGTAATTGAGGCGAGAAGTTTGCTGGTTTTAGCTGGTTACTATAGGAGGCTCGTAAAAGGGTTCTCCATCATTGCCACTCCTTTGTCCAGACTAATTAGAAAGAATGTGATATTTGAATGGGATGATAATTGTCAAGCCAGTTTTGAATAATTGAAGAAGATGCTGATAGAAGCTCCTATCTTGATTCAACCTAAATAGGGAAAAGACTGTACAGTGTATAGTGATGCATCACTTAATGTCTTAGGATGTGTATTGATGCAGAAAGGAAAAGTAGTACCTTATGTTTCAAGACAATTAATGCCACATGAAAGGAATTATCCTACTCATGACTTGTACTTAGCATCTATTGTGTTTGCTTTAAAAATATAAAGGCACTATCTATATGGAGAGAAATGCTAGATAGATATAGACCATAAGAGTCTAAAATACATTCTTACTCAAAAGGAACTGAACTAAAGATAGTAAAGATAGTTAGAGTTGATCAAGGACTATGATTACTTGATTGATTTCCACCCAGGGAAAGCTAATATGGTGGTCGATGCTTTAAGTAGGAAATTTATGATGGCTCTGAAAGCTATAAATGTTAGTTTGCAGTACACTTCAAAAGATACTATATTGGCTGAGTTACAAGTGAAGCTAGATTTTAGGCAATAGATCAAAGGAAATCAAATGAAAGATAAACAGCTAGCTTCGCTAGCAAATAAGGCTAAACAGGGGAAGGCCATAGGATTTGAGTTGATAGAGGATGGATATTCATATTATTAGAATAGGTTGTGTGGGCCTAATACAGATGACTTGAGGTTACAGATACTTAGGACGTCATATGAGGCTCCTTATTCCATGTATCCTAGGAGCACAAAAATGTATTTGGACCTTAAATCTCTTTACTAGTGGCCTAGTATGAAAAGAGATGTGGCAGAGTATGTTGCCAAGTGTTTAACATGCCAGCAAGTGAAAGTTGAGCATTAAGTTTCTTTTCGATTGCTACATTCTACAGCAATACCAATGTGGAAGTGGGAAAAGTTGACCATGGATTTTGTGTAGGGTTTACCTTTGACTAAAGGTAAATGTGATGTTGCATGGGTAATTGTTGACAAATTAACAAAGATAGCTCATTTTATCTCAGACATGATAGATTATTCCTTAGAAAGGCTAGCTAGACTATATATCGATGAGGTAGTCAAATTACATGGTATGCTAGTGACTATCATTTATGATAGGGATCCTCATTTTACTTCAAGATTTTGGAAAGCTGTAGGTAGCCTTAGGCACTAGATTGGCCTATAGCACAGATTTTAATCCTCAGACTAATGAACAATTAGAGAAAGTGATACAAATACATAAAGATATGTTGCGAGGATATGTTATTGAGCTTATGGGTAACTAGGATTAGTATTTGTCAATGGCAGAGTTTGGCTATAATAACAGTTACCAGTCTATCTTAGGGATGGCCCATTATGAGGCATTGTATGGTAGACAATGCAAGACTTCTTTGTGTTAGAGTGATGTTAGAAATGGAAAAATTTCTAGTGTAGATTTAATTAGAGATGCTGAAGAGAAAGTGAAATTAGTTAAAGAAAGGCGAAAGGCAGTTATAGATAGAAAGAAATCATACGCTGACCTGAAGTGGAGAGATATTGAGTATACAATTGGGGAAAAAGTATTCCTGGGGGTTTCTCTATGGAAAAAGATGTTGAGGTTTGAGAAAATGGGGAAATTAAGTCCCAAGTTCATAGGACGCTATGAGATAACAGAAAGGGTTAGACCTCTAGCATACAGGTTAGCACTACCACCTATGCTACAGTTGATACATGATGTTTTTAATGTTTCCATGCACAGGAGTTACAAATTGGATACAACCAGATGTAAGTTATTAGGAGGAACCGGTATAGATTTTTGCTTATGAAAGGAAGCAGTTGAAGAATAAGTTTATACCACTGGTTAAGGTGCTATAGAGATACCTTAATGTAGAAAAAGCTATAAGGGAGCAGAAGAGCAGATGAAAGCACAGTATCCTTATTTATTTGCTCTAGGTAATTTCAAGGAAAAAAAATTTCTTAATTGGGGAAGAAATGTATCACCTTTATTTTGAATAGTTGCATTGGGTTCGATAATTATGCTTAGGGAGCTAAGTCACTTGCACATAAAACGAGGTAGTGACACTAGTTATGAAACTTCAAAGGGCTTTAATTTGATGAAAAATGTAAAATTTAAAAATTTAGTAAAACTAGTAATTCATTTCTGACTATAAGCTACCCCACTATGCAATAAAAATTTTATTGGTTAGGAATGACCTGGGATGTGCTCGGATAGACCTAAAAATGGTTGATGCTAAAGCTAAAAAATTCCATTGAGTCCATTGGTGAAGGAATTTTTGAATTCTGAGGTCATTTGTAAATTCTCATAATTTTTAAGGCTGGCAAGCAAATTGATGCCATCTGAAAAATGCCCTATCGATGGAATTTGGCTGCTAAAATTTATGAGTATGTAGAGGGATTAAAATATGAATTTAAAATAAACAGTGTAATTTTTTGAGATTTATGTGAATTTTTGTGAATTTTTTAGGTTTGCCAAAAAATTGAGATGTATGAGGGTTGCTGAGTTGGCTATGGGGCCCACCAACACTTGGCTATTTAGGCTAAGGCCCTTGACAAGTGGCAAGGGTGGGTGATAAGTGGACTTTTCCACTTAAGCACAAACAACACTTTTCTCTTAGTTACTAGCAGAAATCGACACCACACCCAATTCCCTCTCCCATTTTCATCATCTTCTTCAGCTCTATTCTGGAGTTTCTGCCTGCCAAAAATTATTTTGATATGTTAAAGAGTTAAAGGGAAAAGAATTATAGCAAAAAGAGTCTACAAGAAGAATTTAAAAATTCTCAAAGTTTTTTGGATAAAAGCTTTCTAGCAAGTAGCCAAGGTTAGTACTCTTATGCTTTCTTGAGTTTTTCCTTAGTTTTCTTACTAGAATTAGGTGTGTAAGATGCCTAACATCTGTGGGGATGGATTTCTATAGCTTTTAAGAGGAATTGAAGCAAATAGGAGTTTAAAGGAAGGGAGGAAAGTGCACCATGGCGAGCTAGCAATGTGTTTTAGGAAGCTTGAAGTATGGATTTTCACCTTTTGAATTGTGAGATAAGTGAATTCAGCCATTCACTTCATGCCCTCTAATTTTTTGTAGTTTCTTCTTTGAGTTATAGATTCTTTCAATACATGAGTTGGCTTGGATAGGTGTTTTCTTTGAAGGATTTTAGTGTACGACATGAGGAAATGTGAATTGCGTGTTGATTAATGAAAAGAAAGTAATATATATGTAAATTTTTTTGTTGGCTAAGAGGTAAGTAAGTAGCTAAAGTGTGCTTATGGTGTTTAAAGCATAAATTGGTGGCTTTAGAATGGTTATGTAATGGTATTCCTTAGGAATTAATGGAAATATACATGATTGGCATGAATTGTAAATGTGGCCAAAAGCTTGCACTATGGTTGGAATTGTGTATGGCTTACTTTGTGTGGTCCTAAGTAGTGATTGAAGTTGAAAATTCATGTGCCTTAGATGTATGATGCATGTTTTAGTGATTCGATATGTGATAATTTTGTATATGTACATTATGGCATGGAAATTTAGTGGTGGCTAAGATTTAGCATGAGCTTTAGTGATTTTAAATGGCATGGAAATGTATTGGTGTGTATGGAAATGTGCTTAGGTTATGTTTAAATGAGTGGTTGTGTAATCAATACCATTGAAGCACATAAAGAAGGCTAGAAAGGCATTGAATCTAAGAGCCATGTTAGTGTAAATAGGCATTGAAGTAATGGAACATGTGTGAAATGAATGTCCCTAAAATAATGCACTTAGGTGAGCGATAGTGGCTTAATTTATAATGGCATGAACTTAGACAAAGTATAACTCAAAATGGCATGTAAAATAGGCAAGGAATGGTATGAAATAATGGGCTTATGTTTGGCTTGAAATTAAGTATAAAAAATGGCTTGTATATGCCTTTAAGGGCCGTGATTTGTATATAAATTATAAGCTTGAGTTATATGCCTAAAATGGTTAGTATAGTGTGATAAATTGTAATGCCATGTATGCCTAGATTTTGGCCTTATTTATGGCCTATAATTTATTAGCTTAAGGCTTATGAACTTGATGTAAATAATGTTGAAAACTGTATTAAAAAATAAGGTTAAATAAACCTAAAAAGCTTAGTAAAGCCTTGTCGGTATGACCTATAACTATCCTTAAATAACCATTACCTAAACCAATAAATCCACTAGACAATAAATGGTCTAAAATTATGAAATACTTATGGACTTGAAGCTAGCATAATATATCATAATTATTGGTAATTATACCCCTTCAATATATTTTTTTATAATTTACTCGGTACGACTTGTTTGTGGGCATACAAGACCTAGTTAAATTCCAACTGTGCTGTAAAAATTATTACTATCTATTTTTGAGTTTATAATGTTATAAAAAGTTAATCAAGAAATAAATGGGCATAAATTAAGGTTAAATGGTCTGCTAGATAGACACCTACTAGATAGGTTAACCGGTTAACTTAGGGTTCCTTAGCAACTGCTACATTGTCTACTTTTCAAACAGGGCCGGTACAATGGCATAAGTCCCCATTAGAGCCACTGTACTAGTTTATTAGATAGACAACTTTCTATCTTTACCACTTGATGCTAGATTTGATATTGCCGATGTAGCGGTATAGGTCCTTGAGGGCCACTGCACTAGTCTGTTGGATAGACTACTCTTTTAGGTGGACATAACCATTTCATCACTAATCTTTTATATGATGATAGTGTAGTGGCATAGGTCCCTGAGGGCTACTACATTAGTATGTTGGATAGACAAGTCTATTAGGCAAACAATTCCTTGTTTTTTGCACCTTGGGTGTTAAAACATAATTGAGCCAGTGCAACAGCATATGTCCAGAATGGGGATCACTGTACTAGTTTATTTTTCCCTCTAGATCTAGTGTATGTCAGGGTTGTCTCTTAAGATAGGCCAACTGAAGCAATTAAATTAGATTAATAAAATTGGTATATGACTATGAAATACAACATAGGGGCATTTTAGTAATTTTTCATTAATAGTTTGTAAAGGTTTAAAATGGTATAGTTTGTGCATAAGATGATTAATAATGACCCAAAACATAATTTATATAAGTTTTAATGATTAACTGAATAATTTATAGATAGAAACATCCTAAGGGGTAAAATGGTAATTTACATGTTAGTACTTTAAGGTGAACTTAGATATTGGAACCAGATGAGAGTAGGAATATTATGCATAGATTAACAGCTAGACATGTTTTAAATGTTTGAATTCACCTCTGACTATTTTACACTCAACATACCTTTTACGATGTGTAGGTACCAAGAACAAGGGCATCGTCTTATAAAGCATGTAGAGAGTTTAGAGGTCAATTTTGAGATGGTTGATAATATACATCTATATAGCTTTTGCACTTTATATACTTAGGTAGGGAAAAGGGTGTGATGTATAAAGGGACACATGATTATAATATTATGTATATAACAAGACTATGTTGTAATTAATAAATGGCTAATCCTTTTGTATATGTAAGTCTTATATGGATGTTTTATGAGCCTAAGGCTCTATGTGATTTCTTGATTGTGGCCTGAGGCTTGTGATCATTATTTGATTGATGAAGATGATATTTTGATATCTAATGGACCAAAAGGATCTAGGAGATGAGATTACTTGTTATTGAAATGCTTTACATGTTGAAAAATTTTTGGATACTGATCCCAATAGTTATTGAGCTACCAAAATTTTAAGAATACCTAAATGTGTTGAAATCATTCTATAATAGTATAAACATGATAACATGAACCTAAATGGATTATAAGAATAGACAGTATTGAGTTCAGAGTTAGCTAGAATCAGTTAAGCACAACATAAGCAAAGGTTAAATGAATAACCATGGGAAAAGTCATGATGGGTGACTTGGCGGGAGGTGCATCGCTTATTGGGTTTCTTCAGGAATTCATTAGGGCATGTTATAGCTAGGCTGAGATCTACACCTGTATCAACCCTAGGTTAGAAGGGAGATCAAGGATAAAGACCAATGGGAGCTCATAGGAATAAATTTTAGTTAATAGTTAAGCATAAGGCTCTTACCAAATAGTATGCCATTACAACATGGGAGGAGGTTGATGAGCTAAATGTCATTGTTGATACTTTTCTTCTCTTTAATACACCTTTTTTCATTTGATTGATTTGGGTCTACATTTTTTTATGTTTGAAAATCACAAGTATGAGACAGGGGTTTAGTTTTATAGCCTTTTAACCTAGAGATTGTGATTAGTAATCCCATAGGCCATCATGTGGTATTTGACAAGGTTTAGAAAAGCTATCCCATGATGGTTCAAGACCACAAGTTTTTAGCTAATCTGAGAGAGTTACCTTTCGAGGACTTTGATTAGATATTGGGCACGGATAGGCTATCCAAGTATAAAGCGATTATGTATTATAAGGAAAAGAGGTTGACTCTTAATGATAATGATGGGGCTATAATCATAGTTGTGGTTGAGAGGATAGACTTTCTTTTTAATGTTGTATTGGTTGTTACAATTAGGTGGATGTGGTGAAACGGTTGTTAGGCTTATCTTGCACATGTGTATAATAGAAGAAAAGGAGAGCTGGATGTTAGTGGTGTACTATAGTGGTATAAGGATGTTTTTCTTAAAGAGTTACTCATCTTGACACCTGAATGGGAACTCAATTTTTGTATTGAGGTTTCAGCTAGCACTACTTAGGTATTGATAGCTCCATATTAGATGGATCTGATAGAGTTAAAAGAGTAGAAGATTCAACTCTAAGACTTCCTTGATAAAGGCTTTATAATACCAAGTATGTCAGTATAGGGAGCACCAATTCTGTTTGTCAAGAAGGATGGTTCTCTTTGGTTATGTGAGGATTACCAATAATTGAAAAAAGTGAACACTAAAAATAAGTATCCTCTACGAAAGATTGATGACATGATTGATCAACGTAAATGAGCTATATTGTTTTTTAGGATTGATATGAAATCTGTGTATGATTAATGCAAGGTGAAAGAGTCTGATATGCCAAAGATAGCTTTCGGAATGAGACATGGCTACTGTGAGTTCTTAGTAATACCATTTGGCCTTACCAATGTGCCTACAGCTTTCATGGACATTTTGAATAGAGTCTTCAAGCCTCATCTTGTTTAGTTTGTTGTAGTCTTTATTAATGATATTTTGGTTTACATAAAGTATCTAGAAACAGTTCTTCAAAATTTGATAGAGGAAAAGTTGTATGCTAACCATAGCTAGTGTG
>CANXYI010379191.1:0-13875 GCA_948208565.1 Hura crepitans | reverse complement strand
ATATGTCAAATGCACATATTTTGAGTTAAAGTTGGAATAGTAAAAATCCTCCTCTTCTTCCTCCATTTTCAACCGACACACCAAAAGAGGGAAACCTCTATTTTCTCTTCTTCATTCCTCTAAATTAGCCTAAACTAAGCCACTAAAATTGAATGGCAACACCTCCATAGCCTCTAAACAATGGATTAAGTGGAATTTTGCAAAAATATCCAAAGAATTGCTCGATTTCATACCTTAATAAATAGTGACCATTTTTCGTTTGCGTAAGTTTTTTTTGAACTCTAAAATTTTTTCGATCCCTCAGTTGCCCAAAGGTGTTTCTATGCAATCAGTTTTTATTTTTAGTGATCGTATGATTTTATATGGAATTTAACAAAACAAATTTATATTCCATAGTTAAGCAGGGTGAGAAATAGATCGACAAAGGAAAGGGAAAGGTGTAAATGGGCTCTATGGTCTATATGACTCTAATAAGTAAGTGTAATCGATCTAATTTGTGCAAAGTTTATCAATACCCTAGTATGTATAATTATGTACATGTGTATATTGATGTAGAAATGATAGTTATGATGTTAAATGGTAATTAAATTATGTTCTATGATGTCTTTGAATGTGATTTAATGCCTTTAAATATGAATTGATGCATGATGATGTGTGATGGCATTATGGTCAAATGGACATATGTGTGTGTGCATATGTTTATGTTACATAATGCATGCTAATTATTGTTAATTAAAGTAAATTATTAAATGATATCTTAGGAGCATGAAATATGATGTTGTATAATGGATAAAGGCATGTAAGATGTACAGTGTATGTCATGGCAAAATGGCCATGTTAATGTGTATATGGGTTTATGCATGTTATATAAAGTGAGAAAGTGTTGATATATGCATGAAGTGATAGTTTTAAATGTGTTGGCCAAATGAACATTATACATGTATATACAAGTATGATGTGCTTATGGCATGAAATAAAGGTTGCGTGTATGGTTATGGATGGAAATTAAAGTAATGCAAATGTGTGTTGTAAATAAGGTGGCTTATATGTACGTAGAGCTTGATGGCCAAATCGCTTTATGTTATGTCTATGCATGAATATGCATTATGCTAAGCAATCAATGGATGCCATATGATCACATGTATGTTATGATCATGAAAATGGCATTGAGACATCGATAATACAATTATGAGTGTATGATGATGAAATATGACTTAATATGTGATTTTGCATGAAATAATGTGCTTGATCATGGAAATAAGAATAACAACATAATTTTCCAATTTTATCATTTATTGACTAAACCAAAGTAATTATAAGTTATTTCAAGCTTAATTAAGATGGTGTAACTAAAATAAATTAGTTAATTGCCCATATGAGTAACAACCTAGTTCGAATAGGTTGACCAGTCAGCTAAGGGTTTATTAGCAACTGCTAGGGTACTTCGATGCCTTCATTGATATTTGGTTAGTCTATGGGTTAACTAAATGTTTGACCCACAGGTCTTTATTTTTGATCTTCTGATCTATATTGGTAGATGAACTTTGAGTTTATAAATAGTTATAATGGCCATCATGTTATGCTTTTTTTCCTTAGACTCATGCTAAGCTAGGTCTCAAACTCATGTTATTTTGACTTTTAGATTTCATGCTATGTTTGATCTTTATATCCACGTTGGTAGATAGACCTTCAAGTTCATAGAGGTCATACTAGCTATCCACCCTTATTATCCATAGGATATGAATTCTCTAATATAGGTATATTACAATGAACTTAATAGAATTAAAATATGAATTTTATCATGTATAATATATACGTTTTATGTATATGTATAATGTTATTTCCATGTTTAACATGTGATTAATGTTAAGTTCATTATGTTATAACACACAAGCATGTTAGGAAATGGATTATACATATCATTTACTAGATTTGGTTATGTTTGTATGATGATGAATAATAAAGGTATAGTTTTATTGCAAAAGTTATTTTGATTACACAACTAAGTTATTGCTTAACGCATCATTTTTCTTTGCGATGCATAGGTAAAGAGAATAATTAAGCTGAAGCCTCAGGACATCAAGACTGACCAATAAAGCTTAACTTTTAGGATAGTTTTGTTGTATGTACTAGATTATGAAATGTATAGCAAAGAAGCACTCGTATATTTTATATGTCAAGTTATGGTCCTAAACTGTGTTGTAATGTAAATTTAAGGTTGCTAATGGTTTTGTAACCTTATTAAATATTGTTTTAAAATGTTTTACTTGTATGATATCTCTTCTTGAGGTTGAAATTGTGTTTTGTGTTGTTGATTGATTTAGAGTGATCAGAGAATCACAGAACTAGTGAATTGGGTTTGAAATGATTTAAAAGTGCTTATTTTTCATTACAAATTACTATTCATTTTTGGAATAATGTCTAGGTATAGCCATTATGCTGTCAGATTTTCGATACGAGAATTCCTAAATTTATTCTTAAACTAAGTTTTTGTTAAATAGCAGTTTCGAAAAGAAAGTATTTTAATAAGAATAAATAATAACATTTTTTAATATGTTAAAAGGTTCTAGTTCGGATAGCATGCTAGTGTGCACACTCTCTATTCAGGTCTAGCAACCAGATAAGGTAGAGGGTGTCACAGCATAAGCCCACTTGGGCATTATGGATATATTATGAGGTCATACCATATGTGATGTGGCGGGAACGACCATGTAAACTTAGCTTGAGTAGTATACATATGTGTGATACCATTATCCGGTCTACTTTAGTCAAGGTGTACATTGGGCTAATTCAACCAAACATAAATAAGCTATTATAAGCTATCAAAAATATGATTTTGTTAACTATGTGTGTGAAAATTAATATATGATACAGAGTAAGCCAAATGTGTGAAACTTGTGATTTATGTTTTATGATGATTATGTTATTAATTGAGCATGTGCATGCATGATATTCATGGGAGACCAATGCTGGAGGTAAGTTTAGGTAAGATCATGCATGGTTATGTGTGATGTGTTGTTATGATAATAACGTTGTTGAGTTTTCTTATATATATATGTTGGTGGTGAGGTAAACCAAAGTTGTTTATACACCATGAAGCGATTTGCCTAGTGTGTTAGTTTTCCATGTATAGGTTATAGTTGAGCATTGATAGAAGAGGTACTTCATAAGGGATTCCTATAGTTGATTTGGGAGCATGAATTCATGTGTTTATTTTATCATGTTTTATTCTTACAAGGACTTTTGTATTCAGTTTTCAATTTAGTTTCCTTTGTAAAGTTTGTTAGAATAATGTTTTAAACTTTTATATTATAAAGATTACATATTTTATGGTTTAATTTAATGTTAAACTTTTGATGAGTTTTCTTTAGATTTTCATATATATTTATATTATGATAAGTAATGTGGATGAATGATAACATGTGATGAGAATGAATTGTGAGAATGAGATGTGTACAGGTTATGACATGGATGTTAAATGTGGTCATACAATGTATCTAATGCCTAAGGTATATAATGTGGCACTCTAGTGGCTTTGGTCATCGAGAGGAGGGGCATCACATTACTTGTGTTTGTCTTCTTACCCATGAATATATACATCATGCACCCATGTATTACCATGCATCATCCTTGTACTTAGAATCATACATTATACTAACCTTTTATCTTTTCACTCATGCAATAATCATGCATACATAACATACATTTGGAAAATCTTTCTAACATACATTTGGAAAACTATTCTAGTCCCATATCTTCTTACCTAGGCATATGTATACATTGCCTTACATCATTATAGTGCTTGAATCATGTAGTATGGCACATATCATGTATATAGCACACATCTTGTAGAAGTAGTAACCACATTATACTAACCATTTACTTGAATATTCATTATAGCCCATCCTTTGTTCGAACTCTCAAAGGAAAAAGACCTAGCTTATTAGCTTTCAAAAAACCCTTTATTCTTAAAAATAGTAATTAAACTTAAAACTCATGATTAAAACTAACTTGTGACTATAGGCATCCTAATGTTGAGTTAGCAGCCTTTGAACAAAGAATGGTAAAGGTAGTGGAGACATTGCTAAGAGAAATGGTTAGGCCTAAAACTAAATAAAGGTTTTTGTGAAGACTCCCAAGAAGACGTTTACTATTGAAGAGGACCTAACCTTTAAAAAGCTAAATGAACAAGTAAAGGTCTTATCAAGGAAAATGATTGAGGGAAAAGACATTGACCAAAATGTATTAGTCTTCATCTGACAAATCTATGTCTCACAAGTTCAAGATGCCTGACCTTAGCAAGTTCATTGGTACCATTGATTCTCAAACTCACCAAAAATAACATGCAATATATAATGGCCCAGACCCAACCATCTCGAATAAATTGCAAATGGTATCTATATAGCCTAAAATGGTTAATCCAGGTTATTACTAAATAGTTGAGTCTTAGCCTTATAAACCTCACTCCTCCAACTTTTTTATCCAATGTGGGATTTATGAGCACTTTTTATACCAAAAATCTCTTTTATGTTTTTCTCATGTGAGATATGTCTAAAGTGTTACAATAAACCACCCATATAGGACTTAGCACCCTCGTTGAGGTTTGCCACTCCATCAACCAATGTTGCACATGGATTGAGTCTAATATAAAGTGTAATGGGCTAGATCTAACTATCTCAAATAACTTGCAAATAGCCCAACCACATAGCCTAAAATGGTTAACCTAGTTATTGCTACTAGTTTAGTCGTAGCTTTATAAACCTCACTCTTCCCACATTTTTATCTAATGTAGGATTTAGAAGCACTTCCACACTTAAGACCTCTTTTATATCTTGTTAATGTGGGATTTACCTTAGGTTTTACATTGTATCCATGAGATCCATTAACTTGTTTGAGGAGTAGATACCAACATGTTTAATATGTCTTTAACTGGTTAAGCCTTAGACTAGTACCACAACTTAGAGAGGTGTGTGAAAGAAGACAGGTTGGATTCAACTAAAGCTTTCAATAAGCAATATGTAAATAATGCTAGTTTTAAGGTTACATTGAAAGTTTTAGAATTGACCAGGTAGTAAAACCATGAATCTTCCTCTAACTATTTGGACAAATAGAGGGACAAGATCTTTCAAATGAGGTCCAAACCAAATGATGTTAACCAAATCAAGATGTTTATTAGAAATATGAACTTTAAACTGAATAACAAAAGGAATTCACCTATGGGAAACATTGAAAGACATGGCCATTGACGCTAAAGTGAGTTATGGATCGAATTTGCCAAAATGATGTAGATGAGTTTGACATTAAAGACTGATTATTTTGCTTTTTTATCTTAATGTTATTTTCGAACTTAGTAAATACAATGGTTACTTTGCCGCATTCCTTTAGTCTTTTTTTTTCATGAGCATTTGCATTTATTACATAACATGGTACCCTTAAAGAGAGTTGACAAATAAAAAAAATAAAAAAGAATAATAAAAAGGGAAATAGAAATCAACTTATTCCATAGATACATGGTAAGTAATTCAAGTAATGGCCTATAATTTCTCGTTCAAGATGCAAGATTGGATTTCTCTTGTAGTGTATGAAAAGTATCCTTGAATATGAGAAAAGAGGAAAAGGAAAAAAATAAGAAGAAAAAATAAAAAAGGGTATGGAGGCAACCAAGCCTAATTAATAATAGAACACCTAATGAAAAAGGATCAAATTCAGCATTTCTTAATTACCTACTCATTTACCTTAAAGTTGAAAGCTTGAGAGATCCCATCTTTATCTTAAACACCACGCAAAATTCTAAATTTCTTTCTCATCCATGGCATTTTTCCATATCAAGAAAAAAATAAAGTTCATCAGCACACTCAAAGAATCTAGGTCATTTTTTAAAAATCTATTTAAGCCTTTTAATCATTTAAAAAAAATCTAAGGGATAAAGAATTCATCTTAAACTTCAACCACTAGCATAAAACTTAAAATTCCCTCTTTACCCATAGTTTTCCTTACTTATAAAAATAATCCCTCTAATCAAATAATGATGAATTCCACTAGATCAATTAATTATAAAACTATCCCATGTAAAAGTTAGAGAGTTGAGAAAAAATAATTAATTAGAAAATCCAAATAGATTGATTAAGAATCGGGATACTATGAACGAACTATTCGAAAAGACCAACTGGAGTGTGTTTATATCGTACATATGGATGAAGCAACAAGATTCAAGACATCAAGGATTAGTCATTAGCTAAATAACCCATTGAAGTCTATCTCCTAAAGGCAAAAGGGACTCTATGAATTTCAAGCTTAAGCGTCAATACAAGTCATAACCAATACTGCATAAGGAAAATGTGGGAAAGCTAAATACTTTTAAAAAAAGAAAGTAGCTCGCTAGGTTGAAACTTATAAAGGGTAATGTAAGCAAAAGTAAGAGCAAACCTTACTAGATCAAAAACCCAAGGGTGGTCTAGGAAAATATTATAAGATGAATGAAAATGTTTAGTTGGAAAATCTAAAATGACCAACTAATAATAGGGGTTTTCATTCTATGTAATCATGTACATTTGTATGCTTAATAAAAGGATACAAGTAAGGAATTATGGCCTCTTTCAGTCAAAGTGAACTCCAAGGATAATTGCCTTCATTCCAACTATATAAGGTCAATCACTCTGCTCCCAACAAATGAATGGACGATTCTTATTGTAGAATCTTTTTTTTACCCTCATTAAAAAAAACTCTTTTCTTAACCCAATCCATTATTCAAGTGCCATTGTAAACCTTCACTTTACCAAACCAAAGTCTTTTTTAGGAGATTCTAAGGAAAGGATGATTTCAATAAGCAATCTTTATGAATGAGTATCATTCATAGACATCACTTTTGCAAATAACATATGTATTAGCACATGCATCATGTGTACATATTTATTTATGCACTTATTAGAGAAGCCATAAAACTTATTATACATGTGCATGAACATGAATTCATCAAATGAACATGACGTGCATGAATATGCATTCATCAAATAAATATGCTCACATATGTACATATATAAGTATTCATTAACATACGCACACATTATCCATACACATAAACCTCATGCATGGCAAAATGCATTCCACACATACAAAGAACAAATAAAAGCATGTTGAGCTTTCTTAAAGTTTAGGTGAAATTCAAATTTTCAATAAACTTTTTGATCTATTCTTAGTTTTAAGCCCTTAAAGCTCTTATAAGGTTACTCAAAACACTTATGACTCCAATTCAATCACAAAGGGGCAACTCTCTAGCTAAGCTACATTGGCAAAGGTATATATTACAAACCCATTATGATACGATAATACTAACTGGCCTCTTTAAGACATAACATTGCATTTGATTCATTACACCATTCAATCGTTAGAATGTAACACCATATTTGATTTAGTCCACTTTCAATCTTTAAGATGTATTATTACATTTGGTCCAACCTACCTTCAATCTTTAAGATATATCACCATAATTGGTTTAGTCCATCTTTCAATCTTTAAGATGTAACACCATATTCAATTTAATCCATCTTTAGTAAAAAGCACATAACATCATCTTTGGTTTAATCCATCAACATAAGCAATGAAACAAAATCCAACCCATTAAAGAGGGATCATATATCAACCCAAGCAATGGTATAAAACCCAACCCACTAAAAAGTATCTCAACCTAGGTAATGGGTCAAAATCTAACCCATTGAAGGGGGTCGTGTCTTAAAACTAGACAACTTCATTAACAAACTCCTAAGAGATGGGAAATTCTCATTCTTGTGAGAGAGGGCATTTTCATTCTTGTAAGAGGAGGCATTCTCACTCCATTAAAGAAAAGGAATTATCAACCTTGGGAAAGGTTATCCCTAATAACTTTATTTACAATTACAAATTGAAAAGAGGATGCATTCATATCTGGTGTAGCTTTACTTCACTAAACCTTAGACTTTTTAAAGGGAGGACGTATTCATATACAATGTGGCTTTATTTCACCAAACCTCAAGCTTTCCAAAGGGAGGACGTATTCGTATTCAATATGTCTTCACTTCACCAAACTTAGACCAATATTCAATTAGAGTCAAGTGACATTCAAATTTAGTATAGCTTATATTCAATAATTTCCAGGTTTTAGCTTTCCTCTTTGATGTGATTTGTTACACACATATTTCACAAAACCCATTAAAGCAAGGACAACTATAGACACTTGGATTTTTGGGAGCAATAATGATAGTTACAGAAAGTCAAATAATGGTCTACAGGCTAACCTAAGTTTATACGGGCTTAGTTTGAAGGGATTAAGGTCTGCACAAACTTTTTTATGATTAAGTCCGCACAAACATTGTAACCAACACAACAAGGTCCACACAGACCTTATTATGGATAGCTTCTAGAAAACCAGCTTTTCTATTTAATTTATGCTTCTTATTTAGGAATTTCTTTTTGAAACTCTACTAATGCATCATGTTTGGGACCCTTTTCTCCATATTAGGGAGGATCTTTTTTTATCTTTGGCATACTATTCTATAAGTCTTTTGACCCTTACTAAAGCTTAATATTCTTTGAAAACCCTTACTTTTGTCTACTATTTGAAGACAATAATTAGGTAATTCGGAGGTCCACTCTTGTTTCATTCATAATATCATAGATCAAGGATCTTCATTATAGCAATATTACTAGTTAAGAGATCTCTATTGATTATAACCTTATTTGTTAGAGTAGATCTAATTATTTGTTACACTATTTACATTCAATAAGTTCATGACTAATAATTCATTACTCATTAGTTGATTTTTGCTCTCTAGACTAGTAAATAAGTTCACCATAAGCCATACCCTTTGAGTATGAAGGTCTATGTAGACATAGTTTATTATGCATAAAAGGTATATATAGACTAGTTTATTCCTAAAATAAAGTTCCTATACATGATATTAAGTTTATGATGTAATTCATACATGTTTATATGGTTACATGCATTTTCGTGCATATTTTGGTTTGCATAGACATTAATGATGTTTGCATAGACCATGTTTTGTCCTAGTAATCATTTATGTTAAGATGCGTAAAAAGAAGTATATTTTACATAAGAGGTCTACATGGACGAAATCTAGACATTTCAAAGTCTACATGGATCAGATCCATGAAGATTTTATCACTTTCTCATGTGTTTTGCATTTATTTAATTTTAGGTTTTATAATTTCTTTTTCTCTTGTATTATAGACTTTATTTTTGGACTCTAATTTTTTGGAACTTCTATTTGTAATATGTAGATTTAATTAAATTGTTTTACATATTAAGCTTACATCAAATTTTTTTTAGATAATTAATTAGTGTTTTATAAGAAAACATTTTGATTTTTCCTTAATCAAAAGTCACAATAGAAATGAATTTTTTGAAGGCATATCTCTAATTTGTGGTTGGACAATTGATTTCAGTTTCCTCTGGGACTCCTAAATTATTTGTTAAGTCACTACACAATTGATTAATAAGCTACTTCTTGAATGTGTATCTTATTTTCTAATATAATTATACAATTTTACTCACGCAAATTATTTTTTGCTATTAACTTGTAAAGGTGGCATGAATGATTTAATTTAAAATACATGCTTAAATAATAAGAGATTAAAAAACTTCAGAATTTAAAAGGGTATAAGTGGGATATTGACTCCAAACTCTTCCTAGGTAAATACAATAGGTTTTCCTTGATATATATCAAGTGATGGCTCCAATTAACCCCCTCATTCCTACACTAATGCTATTTAATTACATAAGACATCAAATAAGAAAATAAGCAATGATAATATAACACAACAAATAAGTTATCAATTGTATTGTTAATATTAAAATTTAACGTTATTAATAATACATCATTAAAATTAAATAGGAGGATAAATTTTTCCTAATCTAGCATTAACATGTCTATAATATATTTTTTGATCGTTAGGTAAACTATTAATAATTTTTTCATAGTACTCTTTCCATTCTTTATAGACCTTCATAACAAATTCCAATACCAATTCATCTTATATTGTCACATTCTTTTTCATCCAAATTTCCATTGCATATTTCATATAGCACAAACAAATAGTCATGACAAATGCATTAATTTTTTTGATTTTTTTAATGGGTAATTGTCCATAATTATATCTTATATTTATATATATAATATGGTCCATCAATTTTGTATCCACATAATTATACCCATTTTTTTGTACAATCATTTTCGCATGCAAGCCCATCATACATTTTAGAGTTGACTTAATTCTCACCATCTATCAGTTGAAAAAAAATTATTATTTTTTATCAAAATATTGTCATTAATGTTATTTATTTATTACAATTTAAAAATTCTATAAAATTTATAAACTAAGCTCATCGTTGTCAAATTAAGATACTTATCACGAATCATATCAAATCATAAGATACAAATACATTACATAAAAAGTTTAAAATATAATTTATATAGCATATATAATTTTACATGAACAAAATATTCAAATAAATAACAAAAATGACATAATATAAATTTATAATTAAGTTATGTACTTATATAAGTCATAAAAATAGAAAAACTATATTAAATTAACAAGATAATTTCCTATCATCATTATTTACAATTAATTTATCTCATTCCTAATGAGTGAACAAACTAGAATTTAATTTTGGAGAGGCCAAATCTTTTTATACTATATTTCATTCCATGTAAACACAAACATAATACATAGGTTGATGAAATAGTAGATGTAAAAGTGGAAAAAGTATAGAGACTAAATGAATTATAGATTCTTTGATGTTATAATATCAATGTCTCACTGTCATAATACTAATACTATCATCTTTAACATGGATAACAACTAGCCCTTATCTTCATTTTCATCATCGTTTTTATTTGTTGATGTCTTATTTTTTTTTAGCCATATTAAATATCAGTTATTTTAGTAAGTTAATAACAATCACACAAAATTGAAAGATATAAACTTAGCAAAGAAGTTAGAACTTAAAAGAAACGAAGGAGAAAAGAGATGCGGTGTTGTGGAATTAACATATTTACTAGATTTTTATCTTATCGTTCAAGAAGAGAAATTGAAGATTTAGAGATTGAAACGTCTTTTATGAAGAGTTGAAAACTAAGATGTCTCTTAATCATATGATAACTCTTATTGAAATATGCTTTAAATAGGTACAACTTTCATACTGGTCCCATAAAAATGGATTGAATTAATGGAGAATCACATGAATTAGTATCTTAATAATAGTAAAATTTGAAGCATGCCATTGAATCGGTAAGATTCTAAAAATTCTAATGAGATTCAAAATCTAATAGGATTCACACAAAATTTCTTATATTTTAACTTTTATAGCTTATCGAATCATAAGATTTTGATAGCTATATCTAAGCTATTTATTATAAATATTTATTTTTATTCATTATGGTATACAGTTACATAATAATTATTATACTATTTCATAAATTAAACTAATAATAAAATTTACAATATTACTATTATACTACTAAATAAGAAACATTTATAAAATTTTAATTTAGAAATTATTAAAATAAATGAATATATAAAGATTAAATATTATCAATTTTGTTATTAATATTATATATTATTACAATTTAAATGTTTTTTTTAATTTATAAAATTAACCTATTTATTTTAATTATTTGTTTTTGTTTATTATATTATAGAATCACGTAAGTATTATACTATTTCATAATATAAAATATTTATTATATTTTCACTAATAATAAAATTTTACAATATTTATTTTTGTACTATTTCATAAATTATATGTTTATTTTTTACATTAACAAACACTTATAATTTTTTTCATAAAAAGCACTAAAATAAATAAAATATAAAGATTAAAAAAATACAAATCTATATATATATAAAAGGAGAGTAGTGGAAAGTGAGTAATAGCTAAGTGGCACTCTTTGAGCATTTCTCATTGCCATATATGGCATTCTTTAAGCATTTATTAGAGCCATAGTTGTCCAACATGTAATAAACGATAATTCATTTGAATCCAGTTGGCATCATCTTAGAAAATTATTTTTTCCATTATTAAATATTAAATATAAGTACTCACTTACAGTATTAGATATTAAATATTAAATATATGCACCCACCTACAGTACTATATATATATATCTAATATTGGAATTGTTGCTTGCATCTATATCTATGTATAAAAATGGATCATTTAATTTAATTGAGAATACTTATACTTTAGTATACTTATTTGGGATCTTATTATTATTACTATATAAAATAAATATAATTTAAATAAAAAATTAATTTAAATATAATTTAATAAAAAATATTAATAATTATTATTATTATTACTGTATAAAATAAAATCATTTAAATTCAATAAAATGAAATAAAATCATAATCTCTTTCTTTTGCAAATATTCATGTTCTTTCATTTTGTATAATATATATATATATATATATATATATATATATATATATATATATTATTTGACAATTTTATTTTTAATTACGTGTCACTTATTTTTCAATAAAAATATAAAAAATACATTTTCTATAAGATTCTAGTTTAAAATTTATAATATAATTATTCTAATTAAATATATATTTAATATAGATTACAACCATATTTTTCACTTGCTAAATATAGATACCACATATATACGTTTAATATAATTGCAAATGAGAAATGTTGCTTGCATCTATATCTATATATAAAAATGGCTCATTTAATTTAATTGAGAATTAAATTTCATTATGGGAAATGTTGCATGAGAATTTGTTGATATTGGTTAGTCAAACCCATCAAATAAGGAAGAATCGTTAATGGTTCATTTAAAAGTATTTTATGCCTATACATTTCTTGAGAATTGTATTGATGTTGGTGTTTTTGTCTTTTAGCCTTAACAATGGTCAGTTTTACTATGTATGTATATATCTATATATATATGTTTTTGTTTTCAAAAATTGCAAATGTGCCTTGCAAATCTATCTATTATTCACCGTTGAATCTATTTTAAAAAATCATGTCTTTAAATATTGATTTTATTAGTGATGTAAACCCAAAGAAAATGCAATGGAATTTGAAAGTGGTTGTGGTTCGATTATGGCAGATTTCAGAACATTGATAACCTGAGTAGTGCATTCTCCCTTGAAATGGTCTTGCAAGATGAAAATGTTATTTCTATTCTCAAGTTTTCTAGATTTCTGAATGTATCATATATAACATAAGTTCTCTTATTCAACCATTATTCATTCCTTTTTTCAAGGTAGTCGTATACATGCAATTATTGAAAAGTCTGTGATTTGTTTATTCAAGTCGAAGATACAAGAACTTGAAATATATTACATGAAGAATTTTGTAGTTGGGCCAAACAATTTAAAATTGAAGACTACTAAACACAAATTGAGGCTGATATTCACACACTGGACATACAGCTGACTCGAATAGATTCAATTATACAATATTATTTTTTTAAAAAAAATTTATAAAAATAAAAAATATTTATACATAATTTATAAAAATAATTATTTTCATAATATATATTATATAAATCATAAAATTACAAAAAAAAATAAACAGTCTGACTCGAATATATCGCACAAACGAATCAAATTATTTGAATCATCTTGCAAGTCAAAAATGTATCGGATCATAAAGGAATCAATGACAAGTTAAGTCGACTATTATTAATTTTTTTTCGGATCAAAAGAATTGAATTCATGATATTATTCACTTCTAATATTAATAAAAAAAATGTTTTATAAAAGATTTAATTTAATTAATTGGCTACCGCCGACTATCTCTTTCTTTTGCTTTTTTTCCTTTTGCAAATATTCATGTTCTTTCATTTTGTAATATATATATAT
>CANXYI010379161.1:0-10324 GCA_948208565.1 Hura crepitans | reverse complement strand
AATAGATAACTTGAGTTCATGACATGAATTGTTGAATATGTCATGCATAAATGAAACTATGCAACTATTAAACATGTGACACATGATTAAATATCATAGAATAAATAATGTCAACTGAAATTGATAATTAACATGATGCTTTGAGATGGCAAATGGATACATAACTGTTATTATGCTATGAGTATACTATTGATATCATAGGATAGATGATACATGAGAAATGCATTTAATACACTAAATTGAATAATTACATTGAAATGCCTATATGTACTTAAACTAGTAATGGCGATGGGATAAGTTGGGATGCTAATATGGTTTATAGCAATACTGCACCATTGTCATTGATACTATCATTGCAGATATAGCTGTGTAAGCCTAGCAAGCACTATACAACTAATTATTTTATAGACATAGCTACATAAGCTTCATAAGCATTGTGTATTGAACTCATATTGATATATTCATTGTACAAACACATAAGCTTTGCTAAGTACTATACAACTATTTAGCTCTCTAGAGCACCATAATTGTTAAGCTCTTTTAAGCACTATTTAAACCCCATTATCTAGTTTATAGTATTCTTAGAATACATTAGGCTATAAATGATAAAGGCTTCATAAATGACATGATTTATAATGATAAATACTATGAATGAACTTTGTATTATATAAGATATGGAATTATGATTTTAAAAGTGACATGATCCAAAAATGATATGATGCTATAAATGATATAAACCTTTAATTGATAATAGATTATATGTTGAATGTTTTCACTTGCATAACAGTAAAATGAGTATATAACCAATGAGGTAAGTGAAGGTAAAAGCATGCATATGAGATCAATATACTATTGTGACATCTGTTGAGAATTATTGTGAAATTAAGATTGAATTTATGAATTGTGTATATGTTTTTTATGGTATTCAAAGATAATTTAAGTACCACTAAGCAAATTTTACTTGGCATGTTAGCTACTTCCATGCATAGGTTAAGGAATTTAGCATCAACTAAGACAATATTTGCAAGTAGGGATTCACAGCTAATAAAGAAGCATATCATTTTCTTCCATTCATTAAATGATAGTTTCAACCTTGTTTTATTTGTTAATGGATTTCAGTTTAGGATTGTATAACCTAATTATGGCATGTTATTTTATTTGTAACCATTTGACATTTAGGTCTTGATTTTTCAAAGCCCCACTTTGGTTTTGCTATTTATTTGATTTATAAATTGTGACAGGGCAACAATACATGGTAATGCAAAATTGAATTGAATAATGACTTTGATATAAAGATGAACTTGTCAAAGTATGTGCTTGAATGAATGAAAAATGCATAGGTGAATTTTGAACATCTAGATTGATTGGTGCCTTAAGCACATAATATGGCACTCCCCTATCTGGTGTCCTACGATATTAGAGGAGGGCTATCACATTTTATGGAATCAGAGTTGAATTTAGTATCTGAACTATAAGTCCACTATACATGTGTTTATAATTGTGAGAATAACATGCATAATCATAAGTTACAAACCATTTATGCAAAATTATTCTCTATTGATTTTAGGCAAAATGTCTTAAAGTACACATAAAGCTATTGATAAGGATGTTGAGAGTGAAGCCCTAAAAAGTAGGAATAACTATGAACAAATCACTACCTTTGATCTTATCCCATTAGTATAACTCAAAACTAGAAAGCAATACTTAATGCTCCTATAGAGCTATTAAGGAAAGCAAGCGAAGCTATACCACATCCACCACCTCTAACTCTACAATTGGAGCCCCATAAGAGATTAATTATTGAAAAGCTCATGAAATTTAGAGCTGAACAATTTAGGGGATTGAAGATAGAGGATTTAACTACTACTAAATTCTAGTTGGAGAAAATAGTAAGAATTTTTTAGCAAATGGGATGCATAGATGAAGAGAGCCTAGTTTATGCTAAGTGTCTCCTTCAATAAGAGGCTTAAAACTGGTGGAAAACTCTGACTAGGGGTAAGCCAACTAATGCTATTACCTAGGTTTTCTTCTAAATAAAATTCAAGAAAAGATATATGAGTAAGGCCTATAAGGAAGCTAGGTGTAGAGAGTTCTTTCAACTAAGATAAAGACGAATGACAATCTTTCAGTATGAAAAAGAGTTCTATAAGCTCTTTAGGTACGCTGAAGATATGTTCCCTAATGAAGCTGTGTGATGCAAGAGATTCTAAAATGGACTTAATAATAACATTAGGGTTAATGTAGTAGCTAGCAAAATCAAGGATTTCTTTAAGCTAGCATCAACTACTATAGAGATTAAGGAAATAAATAAATTGAGTCAGGATAGAAGGAATGAAGAGCAAAATAAGAGAGGGCAAGGGTAGCCCAATGCTACATTTGCTTCTAACAAGAAGTAAAAGGGTGCTTTTATGTAGGGACAAAAATAAGGCTCTACTGCTAGAAATAAAGATGCCACTAAAGGAGATAATGGGGTAATATTAGTAGCTAATACCTTAGGATTAGCTGCTAGAGGTGCACTTGCACAACTATGTGAACACTGTGGTAGATCACACGGAGGCATATGTTATAGATTGACTAGAGCTTGTCTTGGATATTGAGCCACTGACCATAGACTCAAGGGTTGCCCTAAAATAAGAAATGAAGAAAATTAACAACCATGAGACACTAGGCATACTAAACCTATAGGCAAGAGGATTAGGAGATAGGATACCCTCAGAGGTTCATAGAGAGCTAGTTTTGAGATAGTTCAGAGGTTAGAGCCACGTGCTCTAGCTGGAAATTATGTTATTCAAGCTAGAGAGGAGGAGGATGCTCTAGATATTATTAGTATATTCTCACTCTTTAATATTAACCTTTGGGACATAGTGTTATAATATATATAGTATATAGAAATTGTCCACTGAAACACCAAGAATATGAGCTCCTAACAGACTTGATTGAGTTCCTTTAATGAGTTTGATGTAATCTTTGGCAAGGATTGGCTTTACAAGCATCAAGTGATGGTATATTGCAAAGTTAAGAGGATAACTCTTAAGATAGTCGATGACAAAAAAGTGACTATAGTGGGTGAGAGGTGAGATTTCCTCTTTAAAGTGATTTCTACTATAATAGCCAAGAAATTAGTTATAATGGTGTCCATCCTACTTAGCTCATGTGAAAGAAACCAAAAAAGATGAATCAAATATCCAAGATATACCTATAGCAAGAGAATTCTAAGGTGTCTTTCTTGAGGACTTGCTTGGATTGCCACTAGAAAGAAAAGTGTAGTTTGCAAGCGATATGATACCCTATGCTACATAGAGGTACCTCGACTATGGATTGACAAGCCTCCAAAAGGCATGTCCTATTTCAACTCAAAAATGGGACCTCAAGTTCCCCTATAAGGTCGTTTACCTTATGGTGAGTGAGAGTTGCCACCTAAGTGGTTAATCCAGAAAGTAAACCAAAAGAGATTCTAATTTTCAAAATTTTCTCTTATTTCAAGCCCACTACATAACATCGATTTTCATCTCAACATTTTGAATTTTTATCAAATCCCTTAAACATGCAATTATTACAAATTAAGTAAATAAACATATTTTCACATCAAAAGTGATTAATTAAATAGAAAAACATCCATCCAAATATAAAAACTATAAATATGCAACATATATGAAATTGGACAAATTTATTAAATAAAGGACATTAGTCTAAAAAATAATTTTTGCTTAGTAATCAAAACTTTAGTCCCAAAACAATTTATTAAAAATATTTATATTATTTATTAAAATATTTTTTTAGGGAATTATGGAACTTTAATTCCAAAGCTATTTTTATTAATTAAAACATTTTATTGTTATAAAAAAAACTATTTTGGTTATTGGTACATTGGTTCCAAATTAACTTTATTAATTAAAAAAGTTTTATTAAATAAAGTCCTTATTCATTTAAAACTTTTATTTATTCAATTTTATAAGTAATTTTTGGATTTAAGGACATTGGTCCTTAAACAATACCATTTAGAACCTTTATTTATTAAAAAAAATTCATTATAGCATTTTTTGGTGATTAAGGACTTTAAACCTTAAAACATTTATTTTAACTAACCTATTACAATATACATGGAATTATACAAGGAAATTTTGAGACTGATTATAATTGAAAATCTTACTACAACTAAAAGCTAAATCAGAAATTAATTACAAAGCAAAAAATAATCAAAATACATAAAAATACATCTCTAAAGCTTATCATGGCCTTTTATAGAACAAAAAATTATTAAAACATCATTAGAACAATGAATTAATGAACCAAAAAATAACAAAATCAAAAATTGGATTTTTGAACTTTTAGGAGGATGTCCACTACGATGGCCATGTCGAGATGCCAGATGTCCATTGGGACATCTACTCTAACACATAAAATGGAAAAAACATAGTCTAAAGATTAAAAAAAAAGGCAACAACATGATTTTCTTGTACCCATTTTCCAATCCCAATCAAAAAGCTTGAACACAATGAAAGAAAAAAAGAGCATAAATAACAAAAGGAACATATAAACATAAAGCAAATAAATGAAAGAACATTAAAACAAGAACAAAATCCTCTCTCCAAATGAGTTTCAATCTTTAAATAGATTCATTAAAAGAACATTTTTCATAAGGATTCATAGAACTCCACTTAGTACAAGAATAAAATCATAAAACTCAAACTCAAAGGATTAAATGCACTAAATAAAAATAATATATCTTTTACCTCAAATATAACTAAATCTTCAAAAAGAGCTCTTTGACATCTAATTATCATAGAGGTTCATTGATCCACGAAATAAGAAGAATAATATTAGTTTCAAAAAATTAAGAACACAATAAAGAAACTTTTATTAAAAAAAAAAGAAGAAAGGCCCTTCATAAAGGTTTCCTTAAGAGGTTACCTCAAAAATGTTGTAGTTTTTCTTACAATGAAAGATTAAGCGTCCAATCTAAGCCAAATCCAACCTTTTAAAGCTTTTTAATGGCAGTTAATGGAGTTTTTTCTTTAATGGTGTAGAGAGAAAAAAGAAAAATGAGAGAATAAATGTGATAAAAAGTAGCAATTTTTTTCAAAAAGAAAAAAAATCCTCCATGTCTCCAAAAAAAATGGCTTTTATAGTCTTTATTAAAAAGTTTGTGGGACCTATAAAAGGCTCTAATTTTGCCTTAAAAATGATGATTTTTTGCCACCTTTTTTATGATGTCCACATGTGGCCATCTATGAAGTCCATGTGGCCATCACAAGATGCCTATATGGCCATCATCTAATGTTAATAGAACATCTTCCTTTGGTCATTTAGGGTGTTTTCTAGCTCCATCTTAGTGTTTTTAGGGTATCTTATGAGCTTTTAGTGTATTTTTACTTGGTTTGTAGACTTCTCCTTCATCTATAAAGAATCATTCATTAGTTAGGACTTTTATCATTGGAAACCCTTTAAACTAAGAAGTGTCTCAAATCATTATGTCTATAGTTGCCCCCACTTTCATAGGGCTTGAAAACTATACACATTAAGTCACATCAAAGTCCATAAGAGAGGAAAAGACATGTACATGCACCTCAGAGTCAGTCCAAAAGCTCCTCTACTTGGTAGGTGTGACTTATGTCACCTTTAGTGATATCATGCTTATAAGAGCAAAAAATGATACCTTAAGGTGATGTGTGTCCACTAGCTTCCTTTACTTGGTAGATGCTACTAGTTTTGATGATGTCATGCTCTTCAAAGCTAAAATGGTTCCTTATGGTGATTTGAGTTCATGATTCTGAGATATCCCACTACTTAATAAGTGAGACTTAAGTGGACTTTGATGATGTCATGCTATTAAAAGTGAAAATGGTGGCTTGAGGTGATGTGAGCTGATGATTTTAATAGCTCCCTCTACTCAGTAGGTGCGAATTGGGTTGGCTTTGATGATGACATGCTCTTAATAGCAAAAAAAAGTGCCTTAAGGCCATTTGAGTTGATGATTCTTTGAGCTCTCTCTACTTAATAAATGTGACTTAAGATGGCCTCGATGATATTGTACTTTCAAGAGCGAAAATAGAGCCTTAAGGTGACATGTTGATGTTGTTTTTGCAAAAAATTCTAACTTATTAAGGTTCCAAAGCTAGTAAGCTTGACATTGAAGTGAGAGGCAATACACTAGATAACGAAAAGATAGTAAACTTGTCTTTTACATTGGATTTCATAGAAGTACAGAGTTATTTGATGTTTTTTACAAAAATAAAGCTTATTGTTAGTGTATTATATCAGATAAAGATTGCATTACACCTTTTTAATGTATCTGTAGCATCTGTAATCTTTCTTACATGTCTAAGTGTTCATAGTCTTCTGGTTGCCCGTAAAATTATAAGAGAACTCCAATGTCTAATATGTCTATAATCCTGCATGTATATTGCTAGGCTTTCTTAGCATGTAAAATTAGTATAAGTGCATATGTCAACTTTGAATTTTGACTTTGACCATGACTTTGACCACCATGTCATAGTTTGCTAGCCACATCATCCATCTAATCCAAGTTATGTCCATGTAATCAGTTCTTTCCTTTCATTTTTCACTTTCTTTTTCCACTTTTCATTTTCCCTTTTCACTTTCAAATTGTATTTGTAGTCAAAAACCACATTAATGGCTTGCATCACCATCTTTCATTATTAAAAAATCTTATCCCTTTTTTTCTTCTTCTTTTGATTTCTTTGTTGCTTCTTAATTTTCGTAAGCACATTTTATGTCTTTCTTTATTCTTTCATCTCTTATTCATTTTTTCTTTTCTTTTTCTATAACTTCTCACCTTTTTTTTAATATTCCTTTTATTCCTTATTAGTCATCTACTATACTTCAACTTATTTTTCTTCCCTCTTACTTTGTTTTAGTTCTTTTAATCATTTTACTTTTACATAGCCTTTCTTCTTCTCCTTCTCCTCCTCTTTCTTCTATTATTCACTCACTATTTTTAGTCTTTAAAAATTTAATTCCTTTGATCACCTTTTCTTTGCTTCTTCTTCTTTTAAATTTAAAAAGAAAAGCTGTATTCTATGGCCATGTTAATAGAGCAATAAGTGAAAATAAAGGTGACTACAAGGTGAGTGATAAAAGCTAAAGTATATGAAAATTGGTTGCATATCGGTTTTAGATCACCTATCATATATTGTCAAGTAAATCCATAGAACCTATTTGCATGGGATGGGATCCCTTTACACATAAAAATTCCTATTTTACATAAATTAGGCGAACACATATATTTTGGTGCATGATTGAAGGTTGGAATTTTTGCTTCTTTTTAATTTTTCTATAAAGAGAAAAGTATATGTCATTAGTAGAAATTTTGTAAAATATTTTTATATAATGCAAGACTAAGTTTCAAAATTTTTGTGTTATTATGTTATTAATTCATTGCCTTTTATATGTGTATGCATAAGTATTATGTAAAGCTTTAGAATTTGCAAAAACTTTCAAGCATATTGCATAATTAAAAGAAAGAAAAGTAACTCAATAATTATGTTATGGGAATATATTATATAAATGTGTGTATGTTATGCAATAAAATAAACAAAACAAAACAAATATGTGATAAAGATTAATATAATAAAAGAAGAGATAAAATAATCAAATATGACACTAACATGATAATAATAACAATAAACATTTATAAAAAGGTTAGCATATCCAATTAATAAGTAAGATAATGAAATCATAAGAAGTAATTAAATAATGATAATGCATCAAAATTTTTTATACAAACATAAAAAATATTAGGATATGTATAAAAAATATATGAGCTTAAAAAATAAAAAATAAATAAATAGATGTCCATATAATTAAGGAAACCCTTTTTCTTATCTTTGTTGAAATGAAATGCCATGTTGATATGCATTTTCATTTGGCTTTTATTTATAACCAATATTGTCCTTTATGGTATCTTTTTTGTGATTCAACATATGCAGAACAAAACTGGTGGTAGTGTTTCCTATGCTCATCAATAGTACAATCAAATGCTTTTAAAGGCTAAAGCCATGGTGGATTTTACTGATTTTAAGAATCTTATTATTTGATTTCCCTAAGATATAGGTGAACATTGTGACTTAAAAGCATATCCTTAGCTAAAAGGTGGATCGACACTATCCATCCTTTTCTCTCATAGAGAGAGATGACCATATCCCCTCTTGATAGCATTACTTGCATGGGCTATTATGTCCTTTAATACCTCTATCAACACCCTATATGTTCAGTTGAGTGATAAAGAGTGTAACTATAGAAGATGATTGGCTTAGCTTCAGTCAGTGAAACATGATAAGGGTTTCAAGATATGGAAGTTTTTGATAGCTTAGAGTTTTTAACCCCTTTCTACTTGTGATGGCCTATAGCTCTCTATTAAGGCGTTATTAACATACTTATTAGGGTTTACTTTATTCACCAATGGAAATGGCAATATGCTTGTTAGCATTGTTCCTACTTTGGCTAACTTGGCATTTGTCAGCAGCATAGATTGGGGATCTCCCACCCTTGCATTGCTATTTAAATTCGTAGATAAAGTTTTTCATAGTAAAGGTAGCATACAGGTGTAAACACCTGAAGTTTGGCCTATAATGATAACTAAAGATAAGCTCAAGAAATAAGGCAAGCAACTTAAAAACCAAGTCCACATGGACTAATATGGCACAAGTCTGCATAGACTTAATGCTATAAGGTCCGTATCGTAGCCAACCTAGACCAATTGAGCCTAAAGCCTAAGATCAGCACGAACAAGCCAAGGCCTAAGTCCATATAGACTAAATCTAACTTGGCCCAAACCCATGGACTGGTAAGAAAACCCATCCTTAAGTCCACACGAACTTAGTTGGACAAGTCTGTATGTATTTGCCAACGTAAAACTTCTAGAAGCGTATGATTCCTATTCAGGCACTAAAGCCTAGTCCTAAAGGGATTCTACCACCTCTAAATGAGGTATCTTAACCTTAAGCCTATAAATACCCTCTTTGGGGTATGAATGGAGGAGAGAGGTGAAAAAAAGAGGAGCTCAAAAGGAAGCAATTTTGAGCAGCCAAAAACCCTAGTCTATGAGTTCAAGCGAGAACTCCAAAGAGGAATTGCTCTACTAGTCCTAATAGCCCACATTAAAAACAATCTTTTCTAAACTCCTACATTTGCATTGTCACTTGAAGTCCACTTACAAGGGTAAAATCTGAGGCCTCTCACTGTATATATTCTTATTATTTTCATAGACCTATGATCTCCAAGGATTGATCATAAGCAGGGTGATTTTATGAAATCCCCACCTTGATCATAGGAGTAGGTCATCATTTTAAATTGTTACATATTGTAAAATTGATTGTTTCTATGTTATAACTATTCTATAATTTTGTCTTAATTGCATAGACCTATATATGAGCATTATGAAGTCTGTACAAACTAACTTTATTGGTATATGCACGATTTGTCATCTGCATAAACTTACAGTTAATAACATTGTCTTATTTATTTTATCATGTTGTAATGTATTCTACTTTTTATATTAGCATAATCCTCTAATGTCATCATGTTGTGTAAATATTCCATCCTATTATATGCACATTGTTGACATATTGAAATTGTTATTTAGTTCGTATGGACTCCCTCTCACGAGGAATATAGTCTGCACGGATATATGTATGTTAAGTAGTAGTTTTCACGGACACATGCTAGAGCTTCACGTAGTCTGTACGAACTTAATGACATACAGATGGGACCATTTAGGTGTTCTATTTTATTTCCTTTAGTTTTATACCCTTGTAATTCTCTTTTTTATTTTGGGATGTAATAAGTAGTAAATAACTTGTTTTACACGTAAAATCCTAATCTCACATTCAAATGGTTTTCTAAACTAATTAATTGTTGTTTTCTTAAACAAAATGGTTTTAACTTTTCTCTAATCAAAAGTCATATAAAAAATGTATTTTAATAAAGACCAATCTCCTAGAGATGGGAGTTGGGCAATTATTACCAATTCCTATGGAATTACGGGTGATTGTCAAGTCAAATAACAACTAATTAATGATCCACTTTCTATATGTAAAATATACTTTATGATATACTTTAAATATCACAATTTACTTTTTATACATGAAAAAGTGACATAACTGCTTTAAATATAATGCATGCTTACTTGAAAAGTGATTGATAAACATTACAATATACAAAGAAGGCATATTATTCGGGCATAAATAAGATATAAATTTCGAACTTTTCTAGTACAGAAGATTAGAGGTCCTGGTGTAAAGGCCAGGTGGCAACTCCATTAACCACTCTTGTCTCAGTAAAAATATCATAATCTCTACAGTGG
>CANXYI010379148.1:0-10752 GCA_948208565.1 Hura crepitans | reverse complement strand
ATGAACCAATAGTTAGACACCCACTAAATGGGTTGATTGGTCAACTTAAGGATTAGCAACTGCTAGACTGTCTGATTATCATACTAGGTCGGTGCAGTGGCTAAGGTTTATAATTAAGCCATTTCACTAATCTATGGGGTAAACCACTACATTGCTATCATTATTATCTATATATCAAACTATACTGGTGTAGCAGCGAAGGTCCCTAGAGGGGCCACTGCACTAGTTTGTTGTGTAAACCAGGATGGATAATTTAACATGATAATTGCCATTTGGAGGTCTACGGACTAATCCCTATGCATAATTGCTCATTGTTGGGAGGTTCTTATGAATTGATCCTTATGGTTATATTAGGTCAGTGTAGTAGTCGAGGTCCAAAATATGGGCCACTACACACTTTTTAGTTCCTTTTTGGTCTAGTGTTTGTAAGTGCCATCTACCTAGTTAGGCTTATGAACTTGAATTAAAGTAAAATAAAATACAAGTCTAGAATGATTGATGATAACTTATGATGATAAAGCTAATAAATAAAACATAATGGCATTTTGGTAATTTTGAAGTAAATATGGCATATCATCTGAATGGCATTAGTCACTTGGCATATCACCCACACACTACATCTAGACCATTGTACTATGTTTGCTTGTATGTGTTAATACATGTGACATGTTTTAAATGGTTTAAATTCACCACTGAGTTTTATACTCAGCTTACCCATGTTATGGTGCGCAGGTAACAAGGACAAGCAGACTATCCTTGGTGATCTTGTAGTGTAGCAATACAAGTGTTGAAGGGTAAATAAAGTTTCTTTTATTTGAATAGTGGCACTTGCGTAAATACTATATGTATGGGTTTGCATGCTTAGAAGTTGCATTGGCCATATGTGTTTGTAATTATAAGTACTAGGAGTGATGTACTTAATCAAATGGCTTGATGAATGACTTTATATGTGCACCTAGATGAATGTGGGCCTGAGGTCCTGTGTGCTGCTGTGTGTGACTAATATGTATTGTATGTTTGATTTGGGGGACCAAAAGGGTCCAGAAGGAGGTTAATGGATAATATTGCCTTTTAGAAGTGCTTTTACAAATGGAAAAAAATTTTAAAATGCCCATAAGTAGCCGTTGTGCTGCCAAAATTTTTTCCAAACATAAGAAAGGTCTATTAAAGGAATTCTAATATGTAAATGACATTGTAAGTTAGTATGTGGAGTTAGATACCTCAGTTAGGACCGGTCTAATTAAATATTTAGATTTTAGTAAGTGTTAAATGAATGAATCATAGGGAAGTATAAAGATGGGTGACCTATAGGAAATGTACCACTTATTAAATTTCCTTTAAGATCTGGTAACGGGGTGTCATAGAGCCTTTCTTCTTATAGAATCTAAAGAACTATTCTCAAATGTTATTCATGCTCTTCCTTATTTTTCGAGTAAACCAAAATATCATCTATGAAAACTACCACAAGAATAAGGTAAGGTCTACAGACTCTATTCCTTAAGTCCATGAATGCTGTGGGAGCATTGGTAAGCCTAAATGGCATTATCAAAAACTCATAATGACCATACCTCATTCTGAAAGTAGTCTTACCACATCTTGCTCCTTCACTCTCAATTAAAAGTACTTATATCTCAAATCTACCTGAGAGAATACTCTGACTATTTTAACTAATCAAATAGATCATCGATACATGGTAGAGGATACTTATTCTTAATGGTTGCTTTATTCAACTATCGGTAGTCCGCATATTACTGAAGTAAACCATTCTTCTTCTTAACAAATAGAACCAGTGCTTCCTATGGTGAAACACTCGGTCTAATAAAACCCTTATCTAACATCTCTTTCAATTGAAGCTTTAATTCTTTCAACTCTGCTAGTGCTATTTGATATGGAGCTATCAATATTAGAGCAGTACTAGGCAGAACCTTAATACTAAAGTCGAGTTCCCTTTCTAGAGGTAAACTTGGTAGTTCTTATAGAAAAGCATCAATAAATTCAGCAATAACTAGTATGCTACTCACTTCTGGTCCTTCTATTCTAGTGTCATATACATGGGTAAGGTATGCCTGACAACCTTTCTTTATCAACTATCAAGCTATGACTGTAGATATCATATTAGATAAAAAGTTAGTTCTCTTTCTAATAATTGTGATTTTAGAGTTATCATCAGCCTAGAGAGTTAACCTTTTGTGCTTATAATCCAAAATCACTTGATATTTGATGACCAATCCATGGCCAATATCAAGTCAAAATCATCAATAGGTAGTTCTATAAGGTTAGCAACAATTTGATGGTTTTGCATACGTAAAGGGTAATCTCTGTACACTTAGTCAACTATCACATGCTAGCTTATGGGGTTATTAACCATGATCTCTAGGTTAAGTGGTTCTAAAACTAACCCTCTATCTCATCCCCGTGATGTGCCAACATACGAATTTGTAAACCTTCGATCAATTAATACTAAAATTAGGGAGTTGAAAAGGAGAAAAGTACCAGCTATGATGTTTGGCTCATCAGTATCCTTTTGAGATCTAAAAGTATACTAACGGGTAGTAGATTTATGCTCATGTTAGGATTATGATTTGTCTCTCTAAGCTCTCTCTCCTCAACTTCCCTTTTAGCCTCGAGTATGTGCAGGTACTGATATTTGTCCCACACTCTGCCCTTTAGGACAATCCTTACGAAAATGACATAGCCGTCTTTATCCAAAACATACCCTCAATTTTTTCCAACATTCTCCTTTATGCCACTTGAAACATGTCTAACATTGAGGAACTAGACTTTTCTTGCCCACTGATCCTGGTGTACTGGTAGCTTGAGACTGGTACTATCTAAACTTCTTTTTACCACTTTGTTCCAATTTTTATGATTGCCTTTGCTTTTGAGACTGTTGTACATGCCTAGATTGAAAACTCTTATACTTCTTCCCTGACTATGGAGTAGCACTAGATGCTCCTAAACTAGTTGATCTCTTCTTTTGGTAAAACTCTTTCTTCTCTTTCTGCACTCCCTCAGTAGATTTGCATACTGATACTAACTATGAGAAATCCCTTATCTTCATTGGTAACACCTAGGACTTGATCTCAATATGTAAACCCTTCTTAAACCTCTTACACTTGTTTACCTTAGTAGTGATGGTGTCCTTTGCATATCTGCTAAGCATAGTGAACTCCTTCTCATATTCACCGATGGTTTTCTATTCTTGCTTAAGATTTATAAATTGTTTCCTCTTATCACTGAGATAATCTTTAATTATGTACTTCTTGTGGAACTCAATCAAGAAGTACTCCCATGTCACTTTGATCCTCTATCTTGTACTTAATAAGATCCTCTCACCATTTAGATGCCTCTTCTTGTAGAAGTAAAAAAGCACATATTGCTTTGTCTTCTAGTGTACATTGTATTTGTTCATGATCTTCTCAATGTAGTCTAACTAGTACTCTGCCTTCCTAAGCTCCATTTTATCTTCTCTTTTAAAATCCTTTGCCTTTATCTTCTTTACCCTCTCTAAATAGGTCTTCTAAAGGGCCAAAGGTACCTCAAGCTATGGTGCTAGTGGTAGAGGAGCAGTAGCGGTAGCTTGCCTCAATAGTTGAAGCATATCCTATAAGAACACTAGTGGAACCTATCCTATAGATGAAGCATATCCTGCTACACTAATAAACATAGACCTCACTCTTTATGGCCTCGGGTTCTACCATAGTCGGAGTATGACTCTCACCTTTATTCTTACTACTATGTGATGAAGCACTCATCGTATCTATAGGTAAGAAAACAATTTGATAAGCCTTGACATCCAATAGTTGTGTGATATAGGCTCTAGGCTCTAAAGCACTCAAAAATTACTAGGAATGCATAAATTAGAGCTTTGATACCACTAAATATGACACCCCTTACCCAATCGAGAAGCTGGCTAGTCATTGAGCCTGACTATGGTGTGCACACATATTGAGATATCCACTCTCCCTTGTTTATTATAAAAATCCTTATTAAAACATTATGTGTAAAAATGTAGATTTGCAAACACTTTTTCAAACAGAGTTACATATTCAAAAATTGGCAATCCTCATGCCAAAATTTTGCCAGCACAATGGTTATACCAAGCATTATCTCAAATATTTAAGTAGTAACCTGGACAAGAAAATGCACTTCTATAATCATTTCACACACTTCCCTATACTCTATGTGATCCTCTGACCACTCTAATAGCACATAACATAGCCACAAGATATCTCAACCTTAGGAAGAGATATCGTATAGTGAAACATATAATTAACCAGTTGAATAAGGTTTACAAACTTTAAAATTCAAAAGTAACATTTAATTACAACTTTATGCCTATTCCATTACAAAACACATTTGAGTGCTACCTATACATCACAACTATTTTACATAAATGGTCTTTACCAAAAGAGTAGCATTTTCTTGTTAATTCTTGATGTCCTGAGGCTTTGAGTATCAAAAAGTAGTATTTTTACCTACACATCATAAACAAATGATGCGCTAAGCCAATGCTTAGTAGTGTAATCAAAAGAGCATGTGCTCAATAGCATTATTATCATACCATATATATATGAAATCCATTTTCATGCATAATAAAATTCACAATATTGTAATATATAGTGATAGGCATATTCATGACTAAAACATGCATCATGTATAATCATATCCATAACACTCATATATGGCAAACAACCATTTATAATTAACACATCGTCAAATTGAGTTATTTTTAATTCATAAATATCCCTTTACTATCATTCTAATATCATGACATACTTTATAGATTAATTTAGCTATTATTTGAATAACCTCAACCTATAGATAATGGGATCATGAGATATGCAGTGACCCACATTTTGGACCTTTCATCTGCTGCACCAAAAAAAATAAGTTATGTAGTGCCTATCTATACTTACGTGGCTGCACCCACATGTGTTTATCTAGTGGCCTCTATGGAACCTTCTGGCAACTACACCATATAGATCTAAAAATCTTAGCATAAATCCATAGGTAAGAGTAAAAGTGAACCCTTAGATCTCAATCTAGGCATAGAAGTGCCTTAGCAACTACTATATCCCATAGCTGATCGATTAACCTATCCATTCCTAGGTTGTTGCATCTCATGGGCTAAGAATTATTATGTTTTATTTCACACCATTAATTAATCTTAAATAACTTTTAACTTACTTATTTTAGACATTACATAACTAAAACTACTTATTTTCATTAAAAATGTCATTTTTCACATTTATGCTCATTTTAACGTACATTATGCCATATTCGTGCCATATGCATAACAATTTTTCATTTCCATCTCGTTCATGGAATTTCAAAGTGTATTATGCATATACATATTCATTTGAGGTCATATGTTCATTCAAGACACTTTATGCTTCATAGTTTTTAATGTACTCATAATATGGCATAACTAGTTTTAAAGAACTCTTTAAAGCTTATCTCAAGTTTAGGACATGTTTTAGGCATAAACCTTATTTCTTCATGCTAGAAAATCATATTTGAAATCAATATAAATAGTGTAACATGTATACCTTTCAATATTCACAATTTATGAGTCATCATGCATATACACTCTTATAAGGCCATCAGCCATACATGCTCACATAGACATAATTCATCTTCATCATCATTCAAGCTACATAGCCATAGTTCATAACATATATATACATATTTAAAGCTTAAAATATCAAAACTTATAAGCTTTCATGCCCATTAGGAGTTTTGGCCAATAGGCCACACACACACACACATTGTTCATTAGTTGACTCATGCCAACACACATCCCACATAACCATAATTCACAACCTTTTTATGCATATAAATAGTGCTCATAGCATGAAAATTATAAGCCTTAAACACCATTAGGCCATTCAACCATTTGGCTATATTTAGCCCTTTTATTATTTAGGTTTAAACCTAACATGCTTATTACTCATGCCATGTATCAATCTATCATTTTCCATGATACACATATATATAGCCTATTTATGCATATATTAAAACAATTTAAGCCAAAATAACCATACCTATATATGGCACTTAAGCCATTTGACCCATGCTTACAAAATGGTCATATATTACACATTCAACTTGTATATTATGCAAACATAAAAGTTAAGCATAAAAACATGAGAAGTACTTATATATGCATAATATAGTCATTTTTCCATATTATGACTCTTTAGACCAATTAAGCACATTTTAGGCATTTATCAATTCCAATGAAATCTCTCACTTTGATTCACACCTAAATATGTCAAAAAATAGAATTAACCCCATTTTTGGCTTAATTAACCCTAGTTACTAAATTTAGCCATTTATGCCTTATTATGCTCTATATTAGGCATATTATGTCACCACATGACATAATGCATATTCACTTGCTCAAAATAAATTCTCATCATTTTAAACACATTTACATACTTATAATAAGCCATGCATCACATTTATGGCATACCACCCTTTTAGGCATTTATTACCTATTGGGCATAATATGGAGTTTAGGGTTTCTAATTGGACTTATACATTCTATTTTGATTAGACATATTGAGGTGGTCAGAGAGGAACCCTAAGACCTATTTATGCCTTCATTTTGCCTTTATCATGATTCAATTCAAAAACCCCTAACATAAACCAAGAATATTTTTAAAATTTACAATAAATAAACTGATGCTCCAAAAATCAATCTAAAACCCTAAAACATCTCTTGGGTACACCTAGAACCTAGGAAAAATAATAGAAGTAAAAAATTTTTACTCGAACCAAAGTGGATTGCTATTCACAAGATAGCAAAATTGATAATTACGAGTGATCCCTTTTGATTTTTCCACTTCCTAGGGGTGTAAAAGGGTTTAGAGGTTACATGGGATCATTTTAGTGGGGAATTTTAAGCTTTAATAGAGGAGAAAAGCATGAAAAATGGGAGAGATGGGGGAGAGCAAGCTATTGACTAAGAGGAAGGAGAGGGGAATAGAGATTTTGAGTTTTTGAGTTAAAATTTAACTATTTATACCTTTATCAAAAATCCTTTATTTTAATGTATTTTCTCTCTTTTTTCTCCCATTTTTCCTTCTCTTTCCATGCCTAATTAATTGCCATTTTTATCTTATAAACCCACTTTTATGATGCCTCACATGGCTCTAAATATCGGAGCTTAAAAATGAAAAAAATCGATTAAATATGTTATTTTTCATATTACCCTATTTTTGAAAAATTATTTCCTGATGTCTAAAAATTTGAATTCTAGTGCCATTAAGCTCACTAGAACTTTTATGTATCAGGTTGTATAAGCTTCTTAATTTTCTAAGCAACTTTAAAAATAATTCACTGTTCAACTTTACCTTGGTCATTATTCCTAAGACACTACCGTAAAAACTTTCTTAGCATTTTTAACAACTTTAATAACTTTTGATTAATCTCAAACTTTGTCAAAAATTATATTATAATTAATACTTTCACCTAGTGACTTCAGTGCATCTCGGGTTTCAAGAACACTATTTATCCTAGGAAAGTACTATTCATAATAGTCAGGATTTTTGGGGCATTACATAGATATTTAGTTTTCATCACTTTAATTCTTGTGTGGATACCTTAGAGGTGTTCTTAGTAAAGCTCATTGTGGTTTGCAACAAGCCTAATAAGCTGAGCTAAAGAAAAGGAATCACCATATAATAGATAATGGTAAGATTTCTACACTGCTTAATTTTTCTATTGTCTGTCATTTTGATATATTCGGATCCTTATTATCACTAATTTTTTTTTTGGCACAAAAAATTTTAATTTTTTGTTGTGTATGACTTGTGTAAAATAACCATAAGATGAGTTTAAATTTAGTAAGAAATAACCCTCTTTCCTTCCTTCAAGAGCTGACACCTCTTTCTTTCCTTTTTACCTCTATTTTTGCTTCTGTAAGCTTCCTTTTGTCAACATTTATCCATATATTTCATCTATAAGCCTCTCTTAAGGTTATCTAAAGCAAGAAAATGAAGAGAGAGGTCTAGATTAAGCAAGGATTTTGGAGATATTAGAGGTTTTAGGTTATGGATAAATAGTGACAATAATGAGTGTAAGTGTTGCTTTTTATGCTTTGGCATTTTTCTAAGATGTCTTAAGATTCCAAAAGAGTTATATATGGTTAAATTGATTTTTAGAAAGCTATGGTATTTTGTGAATTTTTATGTATGGTTGAGGTTTATGTTTGAAGAGAAAGAAAGAGGAATAGGGAAAAGTGAAATAAAAAGCTTAAAGAGGCTTAATTAGTGTCTTTGACACTATTAGGTTTGTGTATCCAACAATATAATGCTTTAAAGTGTGATTTTGAATAATTAAAGTGTATATGTTAATGTATGAAATGTAAGATGTGTATGTATATTAATGAAAGATGAAATATATGATTGATTGGTAGTTAAGTGAAGTTAAATGCATGTTCGGATTATGCTTATGAATGAATTAAGTAGTGAATGTATATGGATTTGTATGATGGCAAAAATTGCTTAAAGATGCCATAAGTGTTATTGTTTGCTAGATGTGTGAAAATGATGTTAATTGTGTGAATTAATAATTTTAATTAAAGAATTGAAGTAAGATATATGATATGATATGGTTGTATTTTATAAGACATTGGAATTATGATAAGGCTAAATGTAGGAAGAAATGTAATTGTATGTATTAGAGTTTATATGTATGACATGGGAAGGAATGAGTTTGTAATGAGAATAATAATAAGTATGTAATGAAAATGGAAATGTTTAGGTCTATGCTTAAGTAATGAAAAGATATGATTATGAAAGTATTTTAATATATGTGGAATTAATAAATAATGGTTTGGTTTGAGACACTATTTTGGTAAAAAATAACATAATAATGATATAATAATATTGTTTTGAAATGTGTATGTGTTTGTAATAATTATGACCTAAAAAATGGTTTAATTAGGGGTTAGAATGAGGTGAATACATGATGTGGATGTTGTTATGCATGTGGTAAAAGGATAGGTATGCAAAGAAGTGTTAAATAAAAGAGGGCATATTACATGAATGAGTTATCTTAGTGAAAGAATGAGGCTTGAAGAATAAAAAAAGTGTATATGATAATGTATGGCCATAATATGAGTATTTTTAAAATGAGTGTAACCATTATAATATGCTTACTCTATAGCAAGTGTGGGTCAAAGTGTGAATTGAATGCTTTATATATATGTATTAATGAGATATGATGTGAAATTGAGTTTCATAGTTGAGTGATGATACTGCATGAGGTAATAAAGTAAATTAATGAAATGATAACATGTATATATGACCTTAGTGTGGGTCAAATCTTATGGTGTTAGATGTGTGCTTGGTCAAATGCTTTATATAAGTGTTTAGGTTAATTTATGATGAGAAATAATATTGTAAAGTGTGAATTGTATACTAATGTCATTGAAGAAAATTGTAATTGTAATTGGCATGGAAATGATAGGAAAAATTTGGAATGTTATGTGTTTTAGTAAGTAGTAATTATATTGTGATGCCCATAAGTCAAACCTCTGTGAACAATACCTCTGAGGCTTAGAAAGTGTGCCCAGAGTGTTAAGTCACCTTCACGAGGCTCAAGGTAGGGTGTACTGGTCATGAAACTTTGAAGGGCTTAAAAATGATGAAAATGACTTAATTTAAAGATTTAGTACATATATATGTATATATATATGTATGTGTGTATGTATATGTGCGTGTACATGGTTTTAAGAGTGTATTCATTTTGGGAAAAAAAAGGGGCGAAGATATAAAAATAAAGCAAATTTAAGGACAAAAATGAATGCAAAAAAAAGAAAAGAAAGGAATGCAAAATCAAGAACCACAACTTAACAAAAGAAAGAGTGCTTGTGGTTGTAATGGTTCAGCCTTGAAATCAAGAAAGCTCAAATCATCATCTTTCTTCAATACTTTCAGAAATAGAGCAGAAATGAAGTAAAAAAGGAAAGAGAAGGTGTAAGAGGGATGGCCGCAACAAAATCAAAGAAGAACTCTAAGAAGTGACATTGTAACATGAGCACAAAAGATGATGAAAGTGATAAAATATGGAATTAGGGGTATTTGATTCCCCATGGCTCAAAGAAAGTATCATTCCAAGTTAGAAGAAAAGAGTTGTAAAGAAAAAGGCACTTAAAGTTTAAAAGGTCATGTAAAATATGTGGAGTCTTTGTCATAACAATAATAGGGAATAAGAATGAAATTAAAAAATGATGGAATGACAAATGCTCAAATCATCAGAAAAACTCTCGTGGTCAAGATTCTTCCCACTAAATGGCATAAAGAAAACCCAAGGATGTATCAAGCTGAAGAGATCAAGAGGATCAAATATAGATGTTGAAATGGAAAAGCTATTTCTTTAAGGAATTGTCGAAGTATACTCATATTGGGAGGCTGTGAAAAATGATTAAGACAAAATCAAGGCCAATGATTAGAAAAAAAAAAAGAAAAAAGAAAAAAAAGTTAAAACATCTGAAAGGATTTATGTAAAAGACTACAAGGCATGGAATATCAAGTTAAATTTTTTTTTTGGGCTATACAAGAATGAGTCAAATAGAAAGAAGTTTGTGTCAACCGTCAATGTATATTAGTTATCCTTTTTAGTAATTGTCCATCTCTATTAAGTTCAAATTTAAAGAAGTTTCTTTTGCAAATACATCACAATTTTCAAACATTTCTTGCATTATATTTTGTTAATTGAAATTCATCAATAGCACTGCAT
>CANXYI010379129.1:0-11406 GCA_948208565.1 Hura crepitans | reverse complement strand
GCATGATTAAGTCTAATGAGTAGCTATACCCGAGAGCTAAACTAATGGAAATGACATGAAAAAGTTGGTAACATATGTGTAATGTGTATGCATGATAAGGCATAATAGTATGAGCATGTTTATCCTAGTTTGTTTGACATGAAATGAGTTTAATGTACATTATTAAAATGGCATGACATGTGACTAAGAATTTGCATGTAAGATGGCTTGAAAATGAACATGAACTTGACTAGGAAAGGACTTGAAAAGTTATTTGTAATGTGGCTATAATATGTGCATTTAAGGGTTATTACTTGTGATTGAATATAAAGGCAATAATACCTATGTTTTGGCCTTGTAAATGGCCTAGAAAATAGATGTCTTTAAGCCTATGGACAATATGAATTGAATGGTGAAAACTGCAATGAAAAATGTTAAGAAATGAACCCAGAATTAGCTATTGAAAATTAATGAAATGATCTATAACTGTCCAGTTTGACTATTACCTGAACCAAAAATATTACTAGACAGTAAATGATAATTACATAAGAATTAATTATACGGTAAAATGAAGTATAATATACCTTAAGGATTGGCATTTATAGAACTAAAAATAAATGTTAGGAATTTACCCAATACAGCTTGGTTATGGCCATACCAGACTGGGTTAAAATTGAACTATAAAATAAAATTTATAACTTACTATTTTTCACTTCTAAATATTATAAGAAGTTAATTTGTGAAGGAATGAACATAAATTGAGTTAATGGCCCATTAGTTAAACACCCACTGGATAGGTTGACCAATCAACTTAGGGAGTTTAGCAGCTGCTACATTGTCTAATTTTTAGGCAGGGTCGGTATAGTAGCTTAGGTCCATTTTGGGCCACTGTACTAGTCTGTTAGATAGACACTTATATGCCTTTGCACACTTGATGCCATTCACCTCATTTTTGCTGATGTAGCAATGTAGGTCTCAGAGGGTCATTATATTAGTCTGTCAGATAGACCAGTCTACTAAATAGACCCATTTATTCCATCATTGATCTTTAAACAGGGTCGGTACAATGGCTATGGTCCCAAAGGGCCACTGTACTAATTTGTTAGACAAACCACATCTTGTTATTTGCACCTTCAGTGCTATGACTTGATTAGGCTGATGTAGCGGTCAGGGTCTAAAATGTGAATCACTAAACTACTTTTAGTTCCCTTTAAGTCCAGTGTTTTAAAGTGTCGCCTACCTAGTTGGGCCTATTAATTTAATAAAATAAATAAGATACAACCATGATAATGATAGGTATTATTAAAGTTCCTAGATTTTGGCATAATTAACTGAATGAATAACCAGTATATACCATTAGGGGTATTTTGGTAATTTCTGAATATATAGCAGTTATTGACTTGATAATTCAATTACTTGACTATTATTATTAGAAATGGCTTAAATTCATAATTTGCATGATTTTAAATGATTAAATACATGGTAAACTGTTATGTATAGGTAAAAAGGATATTTTGTTCATTTAACACAGAAAAGTAAATTATGGACTTAATAACCTAGAATAGACAGTAATCACCTTATATATGCGTTCAATGAAATATTTGACATGATTTAAATGCTTGAGTTCACTACTGAGTATATTATATACTTAGCGTACTTGTTTCGGTGTGTAGGTAAGGATAAGCAAGGTATAACCACGTAAAGCATATAGCTAGAGTTCAGAGGATATTTCATAGAAGGTTATGTATATTTATATAGCTTTTGCACTCATTCTACTTAGGTGGGAATGGGTAGCCTATGTATAGGTGGCTTGTATATATATGTCATAGAAAGTGTTTTGTAATAAGTTTTTATTAGATTGATTGAATGTGTGATTGCCTTTACTTGATGATATGATATGTGAGCCTGAGACTCTAATTCAAGATTTCTTGATTGTGGCCTGAGGCCTATGTTGATAATTGATAGAATAATGATGTTAGGTTGATACCTAGAGGACTAGAAGGGTCCATGAGATGTGAATATGAGTTATAAAAGTGTTTTTTTACAAGTTTAAATTTTTGGAGAGTGACTCGGATAGCCGTTATGTTGCCAAATTTAAATAAAAATCTGAGAAGTCTTTAAATGTCTATTTGTGGTATGATCAGTCTTGTATAATCTTAAGTTGAACCTAGAAAAAGACAGCAAAATCTGGAGTTAAGCTGAATCTAATAATAAGAAATTGCTAAAAGTTAAATGAATGAATCGGAGGAGCAATTTCAGGATAGGTGACCTAGTGGGAAGTGCACCATTTATTGGGTTTCTTTAAGAATCCAGTAAGAGGTGTCACAATGATAATACAAATAACCATCACTCTTGATCTCATACTTAGTAGGCTTCTTCTCTTAAATCATACTCATTACATTCATAAGCCTATGATAATCCTTTTGGGCATCCTTTACTTATTGTAGCAAACTTGGCTTGATTTGTAGTTCTGCCAACAAACCTTTATCATCCATAAACTTTAAATTGACATTCATGGCTTTCAAAACCAATATAAACTTTCTACTAAAGGCATTTACCACCCATTAGCTTTCCCTGGATGATAGTCAATAAAGCAATCATAGTCCTTTAATAAATCCATCCATCTTCTTTGTTCCAAATTTAATTCCTTCTGAGTGGGAAGATACTTTGAGCTCTTTTGATCAGTGTAGACATTACACTTCTCCTTATATAGATAGTGCCTTCTTATCTTTAGAGCAAATACTATGGCTATAAGCTCTAGATCATGAGTCAAATAGTTTTTCTTATGAGTGTTCAGCTGTCTCAAAGCATAAGCAATTACCTTGCCTTTTTACAAAAGCACACATCCTAATCCATTCAACGAAGCAACACTGTAGATTGTGAAATCCGTTGCTAACACTAGTTGAACTAAGATTGGAGCTACTTTCAACATACTTTTTAGGTTATCAAAACTCTCTTTACACTTATCATCCCATATAAACTTAGCATTCTTTCTCAATAAATGTGTTATAGGGCCAATAATTAAAGAAAAACCCTAGACAAACCATTTGTAATAACCAGCTAGACCCAAAAAGCTCTTAATCTCTATGGTGTTCTTAGGTGCCTTCCATTCCACAATAGCTTTAATCTTACTAAGATCAACTTTAATGCCAAATGCTGAAGTTATGTGTCCCAAAGAAGACACCTTATTTAGTTAAAACTCAAACTTACTGAGCTTGGCATAGAGCTTTTCATCTCTCAACATCTATAAAATAGTCCTTAGGTGCTGCTTATGTTCATCTTGGTTTTTAGAATACACCAAGATGTCATCAATAAAGACTACAACATATCGATCCAAGAGTGGCTTGAAGATATAGTTCATAAGATCTATAAAGGCTGCTGGAGCATTGGTAAGCCCAAATGGCATTACCAAAAACTTATAGTGGCCATGTCTTGTTCTAAAAGTTGTTTGGTGCATATTTGCCTATTTCACTCTTAATTAATAATATCCCAATCTGAGATCAATCTTAGAGAAGACACTTGCCTCTCTTAACTAATCAAACAAATCATCAATTTGAGGTAAATGGTATTTGTTCTTAATGGTAACCTTATTCAACTATCTGTAATCCATATAAAATCTTAAAGTACTGTCTTTTTTCATGACAAACAGAATTGGTGCTTCCCATGTTAATACACTTGATCGAATAAAACCCTTATCTAATAACTCTTACAACTAAAGTTTCAATTCCTTTAGCTCCGTAGGAGCCATCCTATAAAGAGCTATGTATATTGGCACTGGGTGAGTTAACACATCAAACCCAAATTCAAGCTCCCATTTTGCAAGCAAACTAGGTAGTTTTTTTGGGAAAACATCTTAAAACCTTATTACTACTAGTATCTAGCCTGTTTCTGGCTCTACTCTTTGGTGTCAATCACATGGGCCAAATAAGCTTGGCAACCCTTCTTTAGCAATCTTCTTGCCATTATTGCTGATATCACATTAGACGTAAAGTCCGATCCTTCCCCTACAACTGTAACATTTGTCCCATCACTAGCCTTTAGTTTGATCTGCTTTTTTCTGCAATCCAGTATTGCATGATACTTGGATAACCAATCTATGCCCAATATCAAGTTGAACTCATTAAAATGCAATTCAATGAGATTGACTAAGAACTCATATCCTTGTATTGATAAGGGATAATTTATATACGTTTTTTCACAATAAGATGCTGACCTATAGAGTTACTAAAGCTTCTCTAATTCTAAGCCTCGGTCTTTTGCCTGTGTAGTGAATATATAAGAATGTGTAGAACCTGGATCTATCAGTACTAAAGTAGGTAAATCAAACATTTGGAATGTACTTGCTATCACATCTAATGAATTTGTATCTTTTCTTGCTCGAATGGCACACTACCTGACTGGTGCTTTCATCTCTGACTTGTCTCATTGATTATTCCTAGCTCGGTCTCTTATATCTTTCTTATCCTTCTTTTAGGTAAACTCTATAGGTTTTGTCGGACAATCTCTAGCAATATGGCTTTTGGAGCCATATCTCTAACATACTTCTATCATGGCCATCCAGCATGTGCCTCTATGTCTCTTACCATAATGCTTACATTGTGGTGGTGCAATTTTGGCTGTGGATTTTAGGGCACCTAAAGTCTAAGTCTATTGCGAGATTTAGCCCTTCATTCCTAAATTGACTTCTAAGTTTAATCCTACTTCTAACTTTACTGTGGTCTATGCTGATCACCTTTAAGTTTCCTTTTTGATATAGAGGATGAGCTGGCTTGTTCTTCCCCCAAAGGCCTCTTCCATTGTATAATCTCTTTTTCTCCCTCTATTTCTAAATATCCTCCACTATATGGTAAGTTGTAACTATTGATGAGAAATCCTATATCTTCATATGAGCTACCTAGAGCATAATATCAAGGTTGAGCCCTTTCTCAAGCCGCTTCCATCTATCTTCTTTAGTAGAAACCATTTCCTTGGTATATTGGCTCAACTTTGTAAATTTTTTCTCATATTTTGCTATAGACCTCTGGCTTTGTTTCAAGTCCACAAACTCTTGCCTCTTCTTATCTAGATAATGCTTCATGATATACTTCTTCTTAAATTCCCAAAAGAAGAATTCCTAATTTAGATCTTCTAGCACTTTATTTTTAATAATGGTTTCCCATCATTTGAAGGCTTCATTTTGAAGAAGAGAAGTTGCAAAAATCACATACTCTTCTAGGCACCTCATCTGCTGCATAATTTTGAGTGTTTTATTTAACTAGTAATATGCTTTATTAATATCATCCAACTTTTCATCCTTAAAGTCTTTGGCCCCCATCTTTTAATTCTTTTTAGATAGGTCTTCTGTAGGGCCTATGACCATAACTATACTAGTGGAAGAACTAGAGTGGCTACAGTAATGGAGCTTCAACAATAGTCATTTACTTATCTGATTCCATCCTCTACTCTAACAATGTAGGCTGAATTTATGGTCCCTGAGTTGCTTGTCTAGCATCATTCGAGGTGACTATCTCAGCCCTGGTAGACTATTGTCATATTGTAGTTAGAGCATGGCTTTTGACTTCCTTACCACTTACTGGTGTAAATTGACTCATCCTCAAATTTATAGGAAAAAGAATAGATTGTAAGCCCTAATATGCATAATTATGTGATGTATACTTTTTTAAATCCTAAGGCACTCCTATGTAACCCATATATATCAAGGAACACCTAAGCTGGAGCTTTGATACCACCGAATGTGACACCCCTTACCTGATTCAATTGCTGAACTCGAATAGAGAGTGACACACAAACTGATATTTGATCTACCCTAATAGAAAACCTTTATAAATCAAAACCTTGCTTTTTAATAGAAACTTTATTTGTATTCATAAGGTTATAAAAATGTGAATAATCAAAAACCATTTTTCAAGGAATACTAATGTGGTATATATGCTAAAAATTTGAAAACATAATGGTTATACCAGGACACTATCCCAAATAGTAACCTGCATAAAAATAGTGCTTCTAAATATCACAACACATCTCATCATCATCTTGGTCCATCTGACCCTCTAAACTCAATCTCAACATTCCACAAGCATACATTATAAAAAGATATCATACAAGTCATACATCATCATGTATACTTATATAATCATAATATAATATGATTTTTGAGACATACAAAATTATTTAGATCATAGATTAGGCCCAATCCCTCAAATTACACAAGAGTGCCTCCATATTAAATATCATATAACATACTAAAGAAGAGCAAAAATACCAAAAGAAATCTTTTCTTGGTTAACTTACTGATATTGAGGTTTTAACTCTAATTTATTGCTTTGACATATGTATCACAAATAAAGTGATGCATTAGCCAGATGCTTAATGGTATATCCAAAATAACATATGTATGTCCATATGAACATCATGCATTTACATCAATTTAATGAAAATCAACATAATAAGCATAAATATGCGTAATACACAATAATCATGCAACGAGTTATAAGCAATGACTTAAAATGATCATAATCATTTCTCATGCAAAAACTAATGATCATAATATTAAATTGGGTTTTTTCATTGTCATGTTTAACTTACTTCATTACATATTTAGTTATATATTTTAGAATTTTTATATTATGTTCATAACTAAAAGACAATTATCTAAAACTGGATAATGGGACTAATTATGCCTAAAAGCCATACTAGTTTGCCCAAAGGCCATACTCAACCTGTAGGTTATATCTAAACTAGAAGGTTATGATGTTGCCCGAAGGCCATACTAATGCTTAAGACTATAATCGCACTTGAGGGTACACTAGCAATTGCGTTATCTCCCTAGTTAACTAGTTAACCTATCCAATCTAAGTTGTCAAATAGTATAGGGCATTATCATACTTATTTTTGTTTCACCATCTTAAACTTGATTTAAGAGAACTTTATAATTATTCAAAGTTTATTAGTTATATTTAACCTTATTACATACGCATACACGAATAAATTTATGTCATAATATCATGCTTACATCATGGACTCATATTTGCTTGATATGTGCTTAAAGCACCATAACTCATTTTGATGGGCCATTCAGCCACATCCATACATTACTTATTTGTATATCATGCTTGTCTCATCTCTACTTTCTTTTTCTCATTTTGGTTTCATAATTAATCTCATATTGTACATAATGTAATGCATAATAGGCATAGAGATATGAAATGCTTACTTGATAAAAGAATCATAAAAAGGACTTACCTCACAACATTATTATGCACATAAAAGTTGGCATACATGCTTTGACTATTTTAGTCTCCATACCAATATCATGCTTTATGCATACAATTCATAGCATTACATCATATAAACACTACACATACTTGAATTTCCTCATCTTAGTCATTATAGATATTTAATTCTTATTAAGCCACTTTAAGTGACATAGCACAATCCTTTTTGACATCATAAAGATTTCGGCCACCTTATAATGCCTCACTAGCTCATTTTAATTTATTAGAGCCACTTACATAACATAGTCATACTTGCTTTTTTATGTTCCTAAAATCAACTTATTTATGCACATTATTATTCATTAATGCAAATATTATGAAGAATTCCTAATTGAGGCATTCAATCTTTATAAGAAAAAGGCTAAACATACTAATCATTCCATTCTCAATTAGACATACTTATGCTCCAACATGCTTGATGCATACACATGGTCTTAAAATACTTTTTGACATCAAATTATATTTATACCACTCACTTCAAGTCATACAGTTTTCTTTATGCCCATATACTTAATTCATGTAACAAAAACACATACTTTAGGCCTCTAAGGAATTTCGCCACTACAACATCTCTACCTTAATCATTTCATTCTTTATCATTCAAATTACACATTATACATACTAATTCATGCAACATTAATGACATTACACTAACTCTTTAACATCACATTTATAACATAATGCCATAATCACAATAAATGCAATCACACCCATTTTCATAAGCAAATGTTAAGTTGAACACACTTACACAATGATCAAAATACACCAATAAACTTGATCTATGCCTTCTCTTTGACTTTCTTCTTCCTTGGGTCACTTACCTCTACAAAACATATTATTGGCAAAAACTCAAAAATCTATATAAATTCATAGAAGCTCTAAAACTCAATTCTAACTTTATAGATGTGTTCTTGGGGTACTCATAGAGCATTAAAAAAAATATAAGATTGAAGAAAAATTCACTCCTTTAAAATTGAGTTATTATTCACCATGTTGCTCGTCCACTAAAATCTTATAACCAAAGTTTGATTTCTTGCTTTAATGGGGTTTTAGGGACTGTAAAGGGGTTGATTGAGGGCTTAGATGTGAGAAATTGGTGTTTGATTGGGAAAAAAGAAGAAAAATGGTAAGGGTTACTATTGACGAAGTCATTGGCTATGGGAAAAAAGAAAGAGGTAGATGGTCTTTTACTATTTCAAGTTTAACCATTTAAATGAAGAAGTTGATCCTTTATATACAATCTATAAAATAAAGGGTCAAGATCTTCCTATTATGATTTAATGGCTTTTCTTTATCTCAAATTTATTCTTTTCTTTCTAAATATTTCATCCATAATTAAACCCTCATTCATCACTCCAAATATCCCATAAAATCATGCTATCAAGACCTGTAAGCCTTTAGAAATCCATGCTCAAAAATTGAGAAAAATTGATATTAAAATTATACTGTAATCTTTACATGTTTTTAGGAAAAATACTTCCTGATATTTAAAATTTCCATTTTCAATATCAATGGCTTATTTAGAATATTTAAATATTAGTTTGTATCAATCCCAAAATTTTCTGAGCAAAAATAAAATATTTTACAGTTCTACTTTGCTTACATCACTATTTATGTGACATTGTTATAATATTTTAATTATAATTTTTAACTATCTAAATGACTTTGTTTTCACTCTAAAATTTACCCAAAATTATATTATGATTAATACTTCCCTTTGATCACATTAGTATGATCGAGTTTTGAGAAAACTATTCACATCTCAAGAAGTACTATTCATAAATTGGGATTTTCGGGGTTTTACAGTAGCTTTCTTTAACCACTTCATTAGTTCTCATTAAATTTCAAAGAAAGGTCATGAATTTTAGAGGAAAAGAAGAAAGGAAAATCATGGGTTTAAGGTCATCAATAATTAGGTAATCTACCTCCCAATCTTAATAATTTCTATTTGTTATATAGAGTCTCCTAATATGTATTTATGAACTAATTTAAGATTATATGTGTTTAATAGAATTTTGGTGAACTTTATATGATGAAACCATTATGGATTTGGATGGAGTTAGTGTATTGATAATAGAGAGAAGAAAAATGATGGGAGATTAAAGGAGATTAAAAGAAAATTAATGGATAAGAGCTTATATTAGAGGTGTGTGTATTCTAAAATTCTATGGATTATGCATGCTAATATTTATGCAAGCAACTATATCTATTTGTTAGTTGTTATATGGAGTTGATAGATTAAGAATCAAATTAAGCTTAAGATAAGTCGTTCAAAAATGATAGAAATCATAAAAAGGAAATTTAGACTTATAATCCCTTATTGGCCGAAATTCAAAAGAGGATCAAGGTTGGAAAATGGTGAACATTAAGTGGCATTTTGACTTGATTAGTATGAATAAATTAATATTTGGATTAGTAAATTAGTGTGAAAGTGAAATAAAAGATTTACATATAAAAATCCTTTGAATTCTAAAATTTATAAGGTTGTATGGTTAATAGACCTTAACTAGAATTATTTGAATAATAATAAAGTAAAATTTAGTGTTTGAAGGCATTGTATAGGAGTGCACTAAAGTTTTAAGAAATCAAAGTGAAGATGTTGTAAAAGCCGAATTTAAAAGACTTAATTGAAAACAATTATGATGATAAGTATATATAAAGGTAAAAAGAAATTATTTTGAAATCCATTAGGTCATTAAATGATATACAATAAGAAAATGTTTATTAAGTAGAGGAATAAATTACTTATAAATAAGGCATGGTGATACATACATACATATATATATATATATATATTAATTATAGTTAAAATATTGATTGAGAAAAATAATAAGAGTATATGAGAAAGATAATAGGCATAAATAAATGTGGAGTATAAAAGTAAATACTTAATAGTTAATAGTATAAAGTAATGTTTTATAAAGGCATAATAAGAAGTAAGGTGACCTTAGAAAAATGTAAAGAGAATATGATTGTAATTTTAAAGGGGCCATATGAATTGAATAAGAGACTAATATCAACAGGTATATGGTTAGAAAATTTTAAATCCATAATATGCAAAATACCTATAGAAATTATAATTAATAAGAAAAATGTGGAATAGAATGAAAGTGTGATTAAAAGTAAAACTTTAGAGTTTAAAAAGAGAAATAGAAAAAGGTTGAATGTAATATTATAGGATGGGTTACAAGAGTTTGTGAATGAATATGGTTTAATGGTTATGCAACTTGATTTGTGATATATATTATGTATGAATTAATTATATTTCATTATGAATTTCTATATGCATGTTTATTTTATTTTTAGCTATGTACATATGCTCGATAGTAGGCAGAATTAGTAAGACTATATATAGATTATAAGTTCAATTGAGTCTATAGAATAAGATATAATGAGAAAATGACTAAATATCATGGACAATTATAAGCTGATATATGTGTATACATCAGCATAAGGCATCTAGTAAGGGATTTGATAACATATATTGCTTTAATATCTTACAAAGTTTATATAGCCTAGGATAGGTTCATTAGTCAACTAGGGAATCATTATTATAGCAGTGGTTCATCGTATAGCACTTTGATGCCTATTGTATCGCACCCCTTCGTGCTTACCATATAGCACTTTAATGCCTACTATTTTGCACTTTGATACCCATTATTGGCATGGACAGTGCTTGTCCCATACCTATTACATTGACACTTCGGTATCATACAGTTATATGTCCCATTATCTTGACATAGATAGATGTTATTGGATTATCAACGGCAAAAAGTAACTTGAAAAGATATGAGATAATTTGCAAATATGCTAAAGGTAAATCTATGGAAAAAGAGTAAATAAAAGAGAAATCATAGTGTTTATTTGTTATGAACATATTAAAACAAGCTTACATAAAACATTATAACAAATGATGAAATAATCAATAAATCATAGCTTAAACTTTAAATGATTGAAGTTACAATGGAAATATGGATAATATTGTCACATGATAAAATATTATGAACCAATCTAATTAATAATTGTTTATATATGTATACATATACATACATATATATATATATATATATATATATATGTATATATATATGTATATACACACACACACATACACACACATATATATATATATGTATACATACATACATACATA